>CM060964.1:358516401-358701401 GCA_030765045.1 Tenodera sinensis | reverse complement strand
GAAAATTAAGAGTCTGTCTACATTTGGACCATGCTTGCCAGCGTAATGATACCGGTGATACTTTGCCCAATGCGATGGTGTTTGGCAGAAAGTCGCGGGTAAAACACAAATACCTAATTTTACAGGGAAAGCAACAAACAGCATTGACAGCTTTGGCATATTTGAATATGACTAACATTTGCTGAGTAAAACTGGATAGAATTTTAACTTGAATCAAGCAAATAAAAATACTACTTCAAATAAATCAAATTATAATCATATAAAGTCCAGAAATTATCTTGAAATGTGGTTCAATATTTTAGTTTTATATTGGATACGAAAAAAAAAAAAAACATTTATGTTGCTTTCAGTATGTGTACTTTTGTTATTCGTTATAACTTACTGTTTTTTTTTTTTTTTGTTTTTTTTTGGAGGGGGAGGGAGTTACATGCATCTGAGCTAAAAGGATGTAATAAAAATAATTTGATTGCCAATATACGTTCGATAGCATCATAGGTAATGGAATTAAATGTTACCTGACTTCACTTCAATTTCCCCTCCTTGCAAGCTCGAATCTGTTTAGAAATGTTGTGAGTCTCCTGTGGGAGCTCTGTATTCTTCTATTTAATTCCTCTATTATCCTCTTGTGTCCTGAATTAGGCTTCTTTGGTGGATTTATAGGAAGGGTATGTTTCTGTTTTCAACTGGTGTCAAAAAACCTAATATCTTTATGCTTATTTACCTACTATGAAATATGTATTACTACCAAATTCTATTCTTACTGAACTGCATTAAAATTCGTTTTCCTCACAAAATAACACAACATTTATGCTGGTGAACTTTGTGATTTAATAAATATGTACTTACTGAGTGTTTGAAAGCTTAAAACGTGTTTGGTCTTAATACATTATTAAGTATGGTTTTCAGTGATTCAGTGCTGCTTTTAATGTATTTCAGAGCACAGGAGGGCATTAGAGGAATTAAATAGAAGTATATAGAGCTTCCACAGGAAACGTACAACCATTTATAAACAGATTAGAGCTTGCAAGGAGGGGAAATGGAAGCGAAGTAATTCCTATATTGCCGCATCATTCGTCTGCTTATTTTCATTTCTTTTCACTTTTTTTCTCCCTTATTTCATCTTTTAAATGTAACAGCCGTAGTGAGGAGAATATTCTTTTCGTCAATTTGAAGTGTGCACACGACAAATCGCCAACTTCAATATAAAACGTGAGATGCGTATACGATTAGTAATACCAGCCAAAGCAGCCAATAGCCGCCTTCCGCGTGACACCAGGGAAAATCCCGATTTTGATTTATGCTGCCTTCTATCTCCTTCTTTCTCCCCCTCTCTCTCTCACCCTCCCTCTCACCCTCCCTATCACCCTTCCTCTCACCCTTCCTCTCACCCTTCCCCTCACCCTCTCTCTCACCCTCTCTCTTCTCTCATATCTCCATCTCTCACTCTTTTCCTCTCCACACATAAACGGACTATTTTCTAAAAATGCTCTTTTTCAAGCCTTTTGTTGGTCAGTTTGTTTATGTTGGCGAACCTGTATAAAATAAGTTTTAGCGTATTGAAGTAGATTTTGAGGTTAGTGAATGTTTTTAGTAGAACATATTGCGAGATTATAGAAACAATAGAAGTGGCTTTGCTGTTGTTGTTTTATTACACCACTTTCGCTAAGAAAACAAAATGACGAGCGTGCAGCGTGTTACAACGAACACAGTAGATTTGCATCTTTGGCGGATTTAAATCGATTTGAATAAACCAAGTGATCAATATAAAAGCTTGAATTATTTATGCTTGAGCCTTGCGTATGCAAATCGATTTCATTTCGGATTGAATTTAACGTACGCAACATAAGTCTAAATGCTGTAGGGATAAGTGGTTTAGCTATGAGCACTGTCCGGTGTTTTAGCTAGTGTATTTGAATGTTTAGTTACTGCAAGTAACGAACGGCCTCCGCAAGGCAGCAGGTCGAGGATGCAGTTAGGGAAAGTTGTGCAGACTGGCACCAACAGGAAGTACTATAACTTGAGACAACTTTTAGGCTCTAGAATCATTTTGAAAATATTCGTATAATAGTATTGCTCCTGACAGACAATAAGGTAACATATCAATATCAGATGTTTAACCTTTAATACATTTTAAAACTGAACTTGGTTTGAAAGTTATTAGGGACTTACTTGGAGTGTCCCTTGGAGTAATGGTAGCCAGAGTCCCTGACGACTTGGCGGGCTAGAGGAAACAGTTCGTCCCTCCTGGTGAGCAACGCTGGCATGAAACGGCAGATCTGTGCTGCAGCCTCGTTCACAGACACCTGCAAATACAAGGTTACAACATCAAATAACGGGGACACACTCGAGATGAGACAGTTCGATGATGTGAGGAAACTTATTGGAAGTATGTGTAGAGGAAACAGCTTGACATTTCCCCCCATTATGGTGCGGTCTGGTTAAATGTGATGAATATTCCACCTGTTAGGCTGCATTAGTACCGCCAACTGTTCGCAAAAATACAACCATGGTAAAGCTACGGCTATAGTTAGTGTTATTGCATCCGTTACGTTGCCATAGAAGCCCTTATTTTTGAGCCCGTTTCAGAGAAGCTAACTGATAGATTTTAGAACAAGATTCTGTTTAGACGCCATATTAGCCTGTGTTATTTTTGTGTTCACAACACAGTAGTGCATCAAATATATATTACGATATTTAGCGCTCAGAAGTGATTTTATCCAGATGTGTTATTGCAGAACAAGGTTTGCCGAGCATGAGTAGGTTCATCATGTGTTGTGATAACGATGTTCAAGCACTGTTATCGTTTGAAAGCATGTTACAGATATTTGAGGTTAGAAACAATGCTTTTATTATGTAGGTTGGCAGTACTGCTTTATAGTGTAATGTCCACTTCCACGCTATACCTACGTTGCATGACTTCCGAGCTCACAGGTCTACTTTTACACATTATAAGGATGGTAGGATTAGTTTCTTACTTCTGACATATTTTGTTTAAAAGTTATCAGACAAAGTAGGTTTACAACACCATTTAGCAGTGACTTTTATCTCCTAAAATTCATTTTGTCTATCTTCAACAGTTTCTCAATATATACCTACATGTGTGTATGTGTGTGTGTGTGTGTGTGTGTGTGTGTGTGTGTGTGTGTGTGTGTGTGTGTGTGTATTCCAGTGATGAATTCAGGGGGTAGCCTAAGGGGATCCCCAGGAATTAAAAAGTCCCCCGGAAAAATTCGTATCTATTTGTAAATGTAGACCTATATGTAACTATCATTAACATTCTCCCCCCCCCCCCCCTCAAGCTTAATATCCCCCCGGAGGAAAGTGGCTGTGTTCGTCACATTGCCTATCTCTTACGGTTTGCCAGTTATGCAAAAATCAAAAGGCCACAATGAAAAGGGCTTCAGATAATTCAAGATATACGTTTCATTTGTGATGAAAATATCTTAAACCCATTGTAAATTAATTAAAATCGTTAGTCTTCATTGTCACTTAATACCTAGTAGTTTTTTTAGGGGGGGGGGAGGCTTTGGTTGCAAAGACCATTTAGCCATCCGGATGATGTACATTTCTATTACATTTTCACAAACACACACACTCATTTAGTCACTATATTTACACACACACACACACACACACACACACACACACACACACACACACACACACACACACACACACACACACACACACACACACACCATACCCGAGGCGGGACTCGAAGCCGCGACAAAGACAATTGCTCCAACGACCCGGCTACGACGGCCGGCATTAATATTTAGTTCAACTTCCCCTGAATCTTTGCTTAGCTTACACTCACTACGTTTCCATGGGGAATTCAAATCGATTTGAGTTCTCAATCCGGATGGAATACTCCACGAAAAGCAGATTCAAACCGAACTGAATGCTTGGATACGATCCTCTTTGAGGTGGGGTACGATCGAAATGTTGTTGCATGGAAACACCTACCGGATTCAAGTGGACTTGAATCCGTCAAAGATGCTAACTTCTGTTGCACTCGTAACACGCTGCACTCTCGTCATTTGTTTTCTTGTTTTTTTAACGTCCTCCAACGTAGTGACATATCGGACGATGAAGGAATGAAACGGGTGAAATGATGCTCAAATGAGCCTGAGGTCCATGGAGCTTTAAGTTACCTGACATTCATCTTCTCAGGATAAGTGAAAACCTCTGAAAAAACCTTATCCGGATAATTCACTCTAAGCGAGATTCGAACTCCCGACCTCTTAGACATGAGGCAGACTCTACCACCACGCTACAGAGGAGGGCTCTTAGCGAAAGTGGTGTAGGTAATAAAATACAACAAATCAACTTTTATTGTTTCTATAAACAATTGTATATGGTTATATCCAGTTGGTGCAAAAACACCTTTTTATACCACTTCTCCCTTCAGCTACAAGCAGGAAAGAATACGTATGTATTTCAACAAAGAAAGACACGGACTCTACTCAGTTACGAAATTCGTGTAAGCAAAAGTTGTAATGTTGATCTATTCTGATGACTCAAGAGACCACGCATGCAGTAACGCTTTATTACACAGTATGCTGACGCATAAGCCACACATACAATGGGTGTTCCTTTACTGTATCTTTCCGAGAACTTATATTAGATGCGTTCGACAGAGCAAAGTTGACTTTGCACCACAGTGAAACAAAATTGTGCCATTTCAACGTTTTGTAAATACAACTCAACTTTGCTGATGACGTACATTTATACTGCAAATAACGAGTTTAATACCAGTTTTTGTTTCATTAAAATAACTTAATATTTACACAAAATACAGCTGTGTATATACGAAGCGCATTTAACAATTTAAAATGTATTTTATGTCTTAAGTGGATAATATAATTTTGATTTTAATAAGCCTAACAGTTTGCATACAAACATTGAAGTAAAAACAATTGAGAATTTCCAAGGCCAGGAACGTGACATTATAATATTGTCAGTTGATAGAACAGCAGGAGTTGGCATGCCGAAGAACTTAAATGTAGCGTTAACTCGTGCACGGCGCTAATACTCTGTGGAGATTTTTCTTATCTAAAGGCAAGTTTCAGTGCATAAAAAAATGTTTAAGATGTACTTATGTTCTGTTTAGAAGAAGCATCACAAGAAAATGAACAACTGTATTTTGAGAGGTAGAATCGGAACCGAAAATTTAATGCCACAGCTGCTCTAATCACTGAGCTACTGTAACAACATGCCAGTATGGCGGAGTTCTCCAACCAGTTGGTATTTTTCCCGTAGACCACAAAGGTTGATATCCTGGCTGTGGCACTGACTTTTTCAGTTTTGATTCTACCTCTCAAACATTACCCACACATGGCTTGTGTGTTTAAAAATTACCAGCAGCAAGTTTGTTGGGATAAATAAATGACTGTATTTTGTTACTAGTAGAACCTGTAACACTGTATCTTATGATCACTGGATATTCTTCCTTTTCTATGTGTCTTTCCTCCTTCCTCATATATTGCTCCTTTGCCCCCTTTCTGTGCAGTGTAGTTATTTTTTTTTTAAATATTTATTTATTTGTCGCTTAACCACTAGTGGTTTTTCTGCGACAAACAGGATAACATAATATACATCAGAGCAACAAAGATTAACATTAAACAAGAATCAAGAAATTGGATACAATACATAATAATACAGACACTAAAACACAATATAAGCACTGTACAATGCAGGATGTGTATACAATGTACATATAATCATTACAGCATAATATTCACATTAAAGAAAAATCTAGAGATTGGATACAGTTCATAATAATGAAATTACAGTACATACCCAGTGTACATTACAGAAAAAGGTGTACAATGTAATATATTACAATTTTATGTTATAACAGTTGTCAATTTTAACTTGTTACAGAGTGAGTCTTATAGTTTAAGTTACAGTTTGTTATGTAATGATGTTGAGTATAGAAATTTAAGGACAGAGTGAATCATTGTTGGGCTATTGAATACTGTTGGTACATGAGCAGTTATATTGAATTCTCTTCTTTTCTGTTCATATGTTCAGCATTCTGTAAAGATGTGCTTGATGGGTAAGGTCTGTTGGCAGTGATGACATTCAGGTGGTGGTTCTTCTTTGGTAAGCAGAAATGAGTGGGTTAACTTGGTGTGTCCTATTCTCAAACTTGTCAGGAAAATTTGATCTCTTTGTAGCTTATATACAGAGGGCATATGTTCAAATGTAACTCCATTACAGCTATCATTATACTGTGTGATCCAGAGTTGCTTTAATTTTCTATTTATGTGTGTATGTGTGTACGTGTGTATGTGTGTGTGTGTCTGTGTGTATGTGTGTATGTGTGTGTGTATGTGTGTATGTGTGTATGTGTGTCTGTGTGTCTGTGTGTGTGTATGTGTGTATGTGTGTATGTGTGTACGTGTGTATGTGTGTGTGTGTCTGTGTGTCTGTGTGTATGTGTGTATGTGTGTACGTGTGTATGTGTGTGTGTCTGTGTGTGTATGTGTGTGTGTGTGTCTGTGTGTATGTGTGTGTATGTGTGTATGTGTGTATGTGCGTATGTGTGTATGTGTGTCTGTGTGTCTGTGTGTCTGTGTGTGTGTATGTGTGTATGTGTGTACGTGTGTATGTGTGTGTGTGTCTGTGTGTCTGTGTGTCTGTGTGTGTATGTGTGTATGTGTGTATGTGTGTACGTGTGTATGTGTGTGTGTGTGTGTCTGGGTGTATGTGTGTGTGTGTGTCTGTGTGTATGTGTGTATGTGTGTCTGTGTGTCTGTGTGTATGTGTGTATGTGTGTACGTGTGTATGTGTGTATGTGTGTATGTGTGTGTGTGTCTGTGTGTATGTGTGTGTGTGTCTGTGTGTATGTGTGTATGTGTGTGTGTATGTGTGTATGTGTGTACGTGTGTATGTGTGTGTGTGTCTGTGTGTCTGTGTGTATGTGTGTGTGTATGTGTGTATGTGTGTATGTGTGTCTGTGTGTATGTATGTGTGTCTGTGTGTATGTGTGTGTATGTGTGTATGTGTGTGTCTGTGTGTCTGTGTGTATGTGTGTGTATGTGTGTATGTGTGTTTGTTTTTTAAATTAACGTCCTCCAACATTGCGTCATATCGGACGGTGAGTGAATGAAACGGATGAAATGATGCTCAAATGAGCCCGAGGTCCATGGAGCTTTTAAGTTACCCGACATTCGTCTTCTCAGGATAAGGAAAAACCTCGGAAAAAACCTTACCCGGATAACTTACCCTAAGCGAGATTCGAACTCGCGACCTCTTGAACGTGAGGCAGACACGCTAACCATCACGCTAACGAGGCGGGTGTGTATGTGTGTGTGTCTGTGTGTCTGTGTGTATGTGTGTATGTGTGCATGTGTGCATGTGTGCATGTGTGCATGTGTGCATGTGTGCATGTGTGCATGTGTGCATGTGTGCATGTGTGCATGTGTGCATGTGTGCATGTGTGCATGTGTGCCTGTGTGCCTGTGTGTCTGTGTGTCTGTGTGTCTGTGTGTCTGTGTGTGTGTGTGTGTGTCTGTGTGTGTGTGTGTGTGTGTGTGTGTGTGTGTGTGTGTGTGTGTGTGTGTGTGTGTGTGTGTGTGTGTGTGTGTGTGTGTGTGTGTGTGTGTGTGTGTGTGTGTGTGTGTGTGTGTGTGTGTGTGTGTGTGTGTGTGTGTGTGTGTGTGTGTGTGTGTGTGTGTGTGTGTGTGTGTGTGTGTGTGTGTGTGTGTGTGTGTGTGTGTGTGTGTGTGTGTGTGTGTGTGTGTGTGTGTGTGTGTGTGTGTGTGTGTGTGTGTGTGTGTGTGTGTGTGTGTGTGTGTGTGTGTGTGTGTGTGTGTGTGTGTGTGTGTGTGTGTGTGTGTGTGTGTGTGTGTGTGTGTGTGTGTGTGTGTGTGTGTGTGTGTGTGTGTGTGTGTGTGTGTGTGTGTGTGTGTGTGTGTGTGTGTGTGTGTGTGTGTGTGTGTGTGTGTGTGTGTGTGTGTGTGTGTGTGTGTGTGTGTGTGTGTGTGTGTGTGTGTGTGTGTGTGTGTGTGTGTGTGTGTGTGTGTGTGTGTGTGTATGTATGTATGTATGTATGTATGTATGTATGTATGTATGTATGTATGTATGTATGTATGTATGTATGTATGTATGTATGTATGTATGTATGTATGTATGTATGTATGTATGTATGTATGTATGTATGTATGTATGTATGTATGTATGTATGTATGTATGTATGTATGTATGTATGTATGTATGTATGTATGTATGTATGTATGTATGTATGTATGTATGTATGTATGTATGTATGTATGTATGTATGTATGTATGTATGTATGTATGTATGTATGTATGTATGTATGTATGTATGTATGTATGTATGTATGTATGTATGTATGTATGTATGTATGTATGTATGTATGTATGTATGTATGTATGTATGTATGTATGTATGTATGTATGTATGTATGTATGTATGTATGTATGTATGTATGTATGTATGTATGTATGTATGTATGTATGTATGTATGTATGTATGTATGTATGTATGTATGTATGTATGTATGTATGTATGTATGTATGTATGTATGTATGTATGTATGTATGTATGTATGTATGTATGTATGTATGTATGTATGTATGTATGTATGTATGTATGTATGTATGTATGTATGTATGTATGTATGTATGTATGTATGTATGTATGTATGTATGTATGTATGTATGTATGTATGTATGTATGTATGTATGTATGTATGTATGTATGTATGTATGTATGTATGTATGTATGTATGTATGTATGTATGTATGTATGTATGTATGTATGTATGTATGTATGTATGTATGTATGTATGTATGTATGTATGTATGTATGTATGTATGTATGTATGTATGTATGTATGTATGTATGTATGTATGTATGTATGTATGTATGTATGTATGTATGTATGTATGTATGTATGTATGTATGTATGTATGTATGTATGTATGTATGTATGTATGTATGTATGTATGTATGTATGTATGTATGTATGTATGTATGTATGTATGTATGTATGTATGTATGTATGTATGTATGTATGTATGTATGTATGTATGTATGTATGTATGTATGTATGTATGTATGTATGTATGTATGTATGTATGTATGTATGTATGTATGTATGTATGTATGTATGTATGTATGTATGTATGTATGTATGTATGTATGTATGTATGTATGTATGTATGTATGTATGTATGTATGTATGTATGTATGTATGTATGTATGTATGTATGTATGTATGTATGTATGTATGTATGTATGTATGTATGTATGTATGTATGTATGTATGTATGTATGTATGTATGTATGTATGTATGTATGTATGTATGTATGTATGTATGTATGTATGTATGTATGTATGTATGTATGTATGTATGTATGTATGTATGTATGTATGTATGTATGTATGTATGTATGTATGTATGTATGTATGTATGTATGTATGTATGTATGTATGTATGTATGTATGTATGTATGTATGTATGTATGTATGTATGTATGTATGTATGTATGTATGTATGTATGTATGTATGTATGTATGTATGTATGTATGTATGTATGTATGTATGTATGTATGTATGTATGTATGTATGTATGTATGTATGTATGTATGTATGTATGTATGTATGTATGTATGTATGTATGTATGTATGTATGTATGTATGTATGTATGTATGTATGTATGTATGTATGTATGTATGTATGTATGTATGTATGTATGTATGTATGTATGTATGTATGTATGTATGTATGTATGTATGTATGTATGTATGTATGTATGTATGTATGTATGTATGTATGTATGTATGTATGTATGTATGTATGTATGTATGTATGTATGTATGTATGTATGTATGTATGTATGTATGTATGTATGTATGTATGTATGTATGTATGTATGTATGTATGTATGTACTTTTTTTTACAAAAGTTAAATATTTTGTTCTGAATATAGCCAGATATATTTAAGTAAATGGCCCAGCGCACCGCCACATTTTGATGGGGTAATTTAAAGCTTTAAATATGCCGGTACCCTTACAATATATATATATATATATAATTTTGAAGAGGAAGGTTTCTACTTTTTTTAAAGATGAAAAACAAAAAATTGACTTTTTGACCCCAAATCACTACCCTGTCCCCTTAAGAGAACAGACAAGTTCTCTAGCTTGACTGTGCAATGTAACACCTCGACCGGAAGTTGATCTTTCTCTTGGACAATGAACCCTAGGTCTACATGCACCTCGACCAACTCTTGCTTCCAGAACTACGTATTTTAACATGAAGTTTAACAAAGTAGGCTGACAACATACAACGCAACTGAACGCCAAAGCAAGGTCGGTTTCTTGCAAACAACCAGTGATAACTGACCTGAGGAGTACATGATTCACCAGTGTAGCCAATGTGGCAACCTTTGTTCACGTTTCCAGAGCAACAGCCTTCCTCTGTTACCCTTTACCCCCCTGCTTGACATTTGTCATGCATCTTCTTTCAAAAATCAGACTGTATATATGTATAAAATTTGCAATATGTGTTAGAAAAAAGTGTGTGTGTGTGTGTGTGTGTGTGTGTGTGTGTGTGAGAGAGAGAGAGAGAGAGAGAGAGAGAGAGAGCCATTTTTGAGAAAATCAAAAATTTCGAAAAGTTTTCCATCTAAAGGGTAGTTTAGGATGGATGAATTTTCTTCAAAATCTTCGTGTCGCATCCTTGAAAGATATTAAACTTAAATAACAAGTTTAGCTTTTAACCGACTTTTCGTTTTTGAGTTATGTTGTCCACAGACTGACAGACATGCACACACGGGCCTTTTTCTAAAAATACTTTTTTTGGATTCAGGAGCTCTCCAAACATATTTCCGCTGAAATCTCGACTTTACATGGTAGAGAAAGTAAAAAAGAAAAAAGAAAAATACGAAGCCTTTATAGAATTGTTTGTAGAAGAGTGAGTAGGAAAGCCATGTGACTGCAGCGATATATATCATGTTTTATACCGTTATGTTTATTATTGTTATTATTATTTATTTATCTATCATTATCATGTTTTTATGATTTTCCTCTTTAATTCTAGTTTGAAAGGCAGTAAGTAAATTAATCTACACTTCTCCCCAAGCAGAGTTCACACGTTTGATAGTGAACTCTGTGCTGCGACTTGTCTGTGACAGTTTTTATCCCGAAGTTGCATTTCGCTATATAAGGGTTGTACGGTGCAGCAGGTCTTCATTAAGGAGTCATCGTGCATTTGCAGTGACAATGTGCAACAGCGGTATATGACAGTGCTTTGTCTCTGTGGAACCAGCGCCACCCATATTGCCCATCATGCTATATGCCGCTTTCAAACTCATTGTGAGAAACTATTGGCAAATTCAAACCTATATCAACCAGTATCTCGTATATAGTTCAAGTCACTTGTTTTAATAAATGTGTTTTAGCGAGTGTTTGTCTATGTCCTGTGCTTTGACAGGTATACACAAGTTCTCAAAATACATTTAAAATGAACCAAAATTCAAGATACACGTTTCATTTGTCTTTTAAATATTTGGTATTTTAATCAACATCGTTACAGCCATTTTAATAATACATAATTAATATGTAAAGGGTAGTTTCGGTTGGTTTTTTTTTTTTAAATCTTCGTGTTGCATTCTCGAAAAACGTTGAACTTATTGCCAAGTATGTGTTTAACCGGTTTTTATTACTTTCTCTACTACGTATAGTAAGTAGGGGAAGTATTGTACTCGACCCAAAATTTTGATGTCGAGATTTCACCAAAAATACATGTTTTGAGGCCCCCCGAATCCAAAAAAAAAGAAAGCGTTTTTAGAAAAGGTTCGTGTGTGGGTGGGTGTGTCCGTCTGAACAGCATAACTCAAAAACGAAAAGTGGGTTAAAAACCACAGTTGGTATTTAAGTTAAGGATGCAAAACGGAGGTTTTGAATTACGTGGAAAAATTTTGGAAATGTTTGATTTTCTCATAAATGGCTTTAACGATTTTGATTAAAATACTACAAATGTTATCTCGACTAACATGAAGAAGATAGGGTAATAAGAGTTTGTAAGAATAGTACAAGAGTAGAGAGTCATGTGAGTGTAACGCACCAGATTTTTTCTTAAAGAGACGTGTTTATTTCCAACTAAAGGAAATTTGTATTTTTGTTTCATTACCAGTACATCACGTGATGTTATGTCTCTTAAGCACTTTTCCCTCTAAGTACAAGTATTTTTCTTATTACAAACTGCATTTTGATCTCTTCAAGACTCGCAGTGCGGCATTGTCTGTCTGCGAGTTTTTTGTAAGTGCACGTTGAAAGAAGGCTAAGAAGACAGAAAGAGAAATAAAAATAAACAAAAAACAAAAAACAAGAGACGATCATTGTGCGCTTCAAGCTCTGAGGATTGCAGGTGCAGATCTAGTATGAGCAAGTACGAAAAATTAACGATTCTATTTATTTATATTTTTTTAGTATTTCATCGCATCGCATCCTGTGCGAGAGTCGAGAAATGCACTCAGACCGTATTAGGAATGTCTGAGGGCAGGGAAAAAACTCGAGCGTTCTTTGTCTTGTAAAGCCAGACCGACAATGCACACACAGTGGTGCCAACCTGACTGCACTGCATTGCGTTTTATTAGCGAGTAATGCCTGCATAAGCAGCATTTTAACTGAGCGTGCTTCTAATTCTAATGCTAGAAATTTGTAATATCAAAATTCTTAACATTGCTAACTACTACAAATTTCAAAACATTTAGAAAAATTAATCACATATTTGTTAACTTAGCTTTCCAAGAAAACAGATTTCAGAAAACAAAACAGTGAGTCATAAATAGAGCTGGGATTTTTATGTAGTATCACTTTGCAAAATATGTACATAAATATGTAGTGAAAAGCAGTGAAACATGTAGAATGTGTAATATAAAATATTTAATTCCAGTTCATCATTTTCTTAGTTACAACACTCCAATCGCATTTACACATTCTTTTTTAGCACAGTGAACAATTGGGGTATTTTTCAATGTTTTCTAGGGTCATGGAAAGACGTTTGTCATTGAGAATGTTATTATAGACAGAGAAAGGTCTTTCCACGTCCCATGATGTAACTGAGGCAAATTTTAGGAAAGGAAGTTTTCCCGGAGAAACGTCCTTGGGTGGATCAACATTATATCCATTTAGAATTTGACATACACTGTATCTTAAATAGCCAGGATTTCTCTTTGACACATGTTGCAATTTACTTAACACACTTGCAGCAGTTTCTCCATGCAGAGTACTTAGTTTTTCAATAGCATCCTCTATGATAGCAAATGGAATCTTATATAGGCAGTCCTGACGTTTCTAAACAGTTGAAGCCAGCCAAAGCTCTCCTGATGTAGGCAACTGGAGTCGCGTAAGGCAGCCTGGGATTCACAAACGCAGCACTTCACTTTTAGGATCAAAAGAATCTACAACAGTTTTTATATTATCTAGATGCTCACCATAGAAATTAACTGCTTCTATCCATGTTTCCACCTCGTTAATACTGGTTCTGGAGGCAGTGATATCTCTGGTAATTGCTACTTGTAGGAGCACTCGTGGAGATTTTAGAAAAACTTTTTTTTTTTTGGTTGAAATTACCCTATTCACTTGCGGAACTTAGCTTTAATATAGCCAAGCAGGTAAAATGCTAAAGTATGTAATATACTCACAAATATAATGAAATTCAGTTATATTAACCCTAAGATAGTGCTTTGTAAACATATCACTTTTCCCAGCATTTAAATAGCAAGGGAAGTATGTAATTACATATAAATCCCAGCTCTAGTCATAAAGTAACACCCCCCCTCGCCGATAAGAAAAAAAATTTAAATTCTGCATTTTTATTCTTCAAATGTAGTTTCTTAATCGATTAAATGTTGTGTAATGAACCTTTCCAATAAAAATTATGAAGTAATTTGTTTAAAAATAATCGTGTAAATTAGGAAACTTAAACCCGTATACCCAAACGTGTACTTGAAATAAAAAAGAAACGCTTTCAGTCCCTTCATAAGTAAATTGTATTATTATTTATGTACGTACTTTAACTGCTGTTTTCTCAGCGCCCCATTCTACAGAGTGGAAGGTACTGCTTTGGCCATAGGTTAACCAGGGATTCTACATGATGAGTGTAACAAATGTATCCAATAGAATTATTGTCAATAAAGAACCGTTTGCCCCCCCCCCCCCCCCAAAAAAAAAAATGTGTCAAATATTTGCAGCCATCTAATTTCTTGACGAATGAATATACCTAAACGGTTTATTATTTCACTAACTGCCGCACATACATTGTGTAAACAACGCTGTAATGCATTTCTACCTTAATTCGAATGAATTTAGTCACAATTTAGTGTTAAAATGTCATGCAAGGTTTAATTTCTCAGAGAGATTTGGCAACGTCACGTAAACATTAAATTGTGACTAAATTCATTCCAGTTGAATAAAAAGACATTATAGCATTGTTGACACAATTTTCGTAGGTCAGTTAGTGAAATATATAATAAACCAGTTATATCCATTCGTCAAGAAGCTAGATGGCTGCAAATATTTGACACAATTGTTTTTTTTCGGCGAAGCCGTTCTTTATTGATAATTGTATTGTACATATTTGTTCCACTCATCATGTAGACTCCCTGGTTAACGTATGGATGAAGCACTACCTTCTACCAGGTATATTGGACATGAAAGACCGCTTAATTTTGCTCAGGGAAGCCATGCTAAGAATCTTTACGCCCGAAAAAAGTCAATTCCCTCCGCCGGGTTTGAACCCGCGACATCGCGTACACATGTAACCGCTAGACCATGGAGGACGACTTAAGATTTGGGAATTGTGTTTTGACTGCCTCTGAGGTCCAGGGTTTGATTCCGCCTGGAGCGAGGAATCTTTCTTTGAACAGAATCATTTCTTATCCCCTACAGTCTGTTACAGATTTTCAGTGTACATTCTATGAAGTGGATGAAGGGATTTCTCTCCTCCGTGGTCTAGGGGAAACATCAGGGTCCTCTGCGCGTCTCTGTCGGCCGGCCGGCCGCCCTGCGGTTCCTCCATCTCATCCATTCCTCCTGGGGGTGTAAGCACAAAAGATCTATATTGGATCGACGTTCAAAGTGTTCCCTTGTCATTTGCCTATAGTTTCTGAGGTCGCGGATTCAAATCTGGCGGAGGTAATTTTCAATTGTTTAACCATTTCTTTTATTTATCTTTGGTTATCTGTAACCAAGTCGTGTTGTGCACACATTTTAGTTCTGATACTTTCTAAGCTTTTACTTACTACCGCCATTTCCTTAATTACACCATCAGCTATTTGAGTTTAACTTCTCAATCTCATGATTGTACACTTTTCCCTAATTGCATTAAGTTCATTTTCAAATATACCCTTAATTTCAATAATTGTCTCTGTCTGAAATTAATTTGCTCAGATTTGGTTCAGTTATTTTATCAGCCGCTAACTGGCTTAGTTGTTAATTTCAGTAGCGAGCTGATTTTATTTGTTTAATAATTCCTTAGCTAGTTCTGTGTGATCACTGGCTAACTAGTCTTGTTTTTCAGTGATTTCCCTAGCTATTTCTTTCTGTTTCCTTGCTATATGTTTCTATTCATTTGTTATCTACAGTTTCATCTGTCTCAACTAAGCAATCATGCTCAGATTTTCCTGACTCTTGTTTCGACCTATCCTCATTATCTGTATTCTCTGTGAGATCCATTTTTTGCTCATTTTCTTAGATTTAGCTTGGACCACTCTACCACTTCTTAAGGACACTTGGTAGTGTCAGGATAGCAATTTCCATGCAAAATCTCAATGTAATGTATGTTAATGTTGCTTGAGAATTATACATGCTATCATAATGAAACGTTTATCACTTATAAAACAGCTTATGATTCAGAAACCAATCAAATCATAAGTGAAGTTAATAGTTTTTACTGTAATGATATTCCAATAAACAAAAAATTTGCAAGACTTTTCACATATTTTCTTCTTTAGGTGCACTTTTCTCCTAAACAGTTAAAGTAACATTTCAAATTTTGTAGTCACTTTACAAACATGTTGTTCAACATAGCTGGTGAACGATTAAGACATTTTAATCAATAACAGCAATCAAAAAAGTAAATAATAATACACTCCTTATTTTTTAATATGTATGAAAAATTTTTTGGAGAATTTCATAAAAGTGCAACACAAAAAGCTTTCACCGGCTGTTTAGAGCATATGCACAAAAAAAATCAAAGCTCTGTTATAGTTTTTGCAAAAGTGTACCGAAAATTTAAAAAAAAAAAAAAAAAAAAAAAAAAAAAAAAAAAAAAAAGCAAGTAACAATAAATGACAAACGAAAATTAAATTATTTTGTTGTTTAACGACGCTGTCAATTGCCAGGATCACATCAGCGTCGCCGGTGCGCCAGAATTTCGTCCCGCAGGAGTTCTTTTTCATGCCGGTAAATCTACTGACATGGATCTGTCGTTTTTAAGCACACTTAAAAGCCGTCGGTCTGGGCCGGATTTGAACCCGAGACCTTGGGAGCACTAGGCCAGCGTCTAACCAACTGAGCCACCCAGACCGACAATATATGCAAATGACAAACAAATGGGGCATGAACCCATTAGCTTCAGCTTGACTTACTTTCCTACATTTTGGTGTAAGGTGCACAAACATTTTTGAAATTTTAGGATAACAGTTTAATTCCATCGCAAACACACAAAAACCTTATATGGGCATTTTCTGCAAACTATGTAGATTCATATTAAGCACAAAAAAATCCATTTTTAATCCAAAATCACTACCAAGTGTCCTTAAATGCATGCAGTGTAAGAACTAATTAATACATTTCTACAAGATATAACACTTCACATTTTGACTGTTTTAAGGTTATCTTGGTGCGTATGTTTTGAGGTTGTAGATGTCGCCGAGGGCTTCTCTCTTCTCTTCTTTGTGGTCTCTGGGTTGTGTTATCTTGTGATGAACCTTAGACTTCAGATGATCTAGACGTTCTGGACGTTCTTTTAAGTTTTATTATTATTATTTTCTTTACTTATTTATTTTCTTTCTCAAATTCTATCCGTGCGCCCCATTTGGGCATTATTTTGTAATTATATAGCTTTTATTTTTATTTTGTTTTTTGATGTTTTGACTCATGCCACCACGTTGTGGGCCATTTGGAAATGAACTTCTCAGTACAATTGTGATTATTTATCATTGGTCAGCTAGCTGAGTATGAGACTGGTGGCGCTGAATTGGGAATTAGGGTTCTTTGTCTTGTCTACTTGAATACTAACTCAAGTAAGGTAATAAGGGTAGTGCCGTTTATTTAAAATTATTAATTGAAAATTTAGATAGTTAAATTCAAACAAATCTCTCGCTTTTTCAAAAATATACGTGTTTTAAAAATAATGAAAAGTGTATTCCTTCAAATCATTGAAATTAACAATCCAATACAATTGCATTTCTTGTCCTTTCACAATAAATTGATTAACATTCACTTATTTCGTTTTGGCAACAAAATTAGTTTTACTTATTTCCTTTTAGCAACAAAATAAGCTTTGCTTATTTCTTCCTAGCAACAGAATCCAGGAAATAGCAAAATTCTTTGCACATATTCTTTGTCTGAATGAAGTAAGATTTTGTGAAATTTATATGACCTTATTTTTTCCATGGATTAAAGGTTCTTAATACGTTTTGTTATTATTATTATTATTATTATTATTATTATTATTATTATTATTATTATTATTATTATTATTATTATTATTATTATTATTATTATTATTATTATTATTATTATTATTATTATTATTATTATTATTATTATTATTATTATTATTATTATTATTATTATTATTATTATTATTATTATTATTATTATTATTATTATTATTATTATTATTATTATTATTATTATTATTATTATTATTATTATTATTATTATTATTATTATTATTATTATTATTATTATTATTATTATTATTATTATTATTATTATTATTATTATTATTATTATTATTATTATTATTATTATTATTATTATTATTATTATTATTATTATTATTATTATTATTATTGGTCTTTCTCCTTTAGAGAGACGCTAAACGCTTTTTGATACTTGGAGTTGCTTCGAAATGAAGTAAGTACTCCTACCAGCGCAAACTTGTTTCCACACCCAGCTAAGCATGAGCTACTCAAAATGACATATTCTTCCAACAAGAGGGAACTCCAGCTCACTTTGAAACGATTGTTCGTCAATACTTAAGGTTTTTTTTTCCAAAACGATGGATTGGTAGGAAGGTCACAGAGTGGCCAGCAAGATTCCCAGGTGGTAATTATTATTTATTTATGCCAACAAACTCACTGTTGGTGTTTTAAACACACAAGCCGTGTGTGAGCAATGTTTGAGGGGTAGAACTAGAACTTAAAAATTCAATGCCACAGCCGGGATTTGAACCACAGAGCCTCCGCTTACCAGGCGGTTGAAAGTAACAGCACATCACTTTTTTTTGCATTGAGAACAAATTACTTTTATTCTGAGAGTACAGCAGAATAGGGCACGCCGATGCACTGTGTCAATCGCAATGGGCGTGCGTTCCAACATTTACTTTGAATAGTAAAGCTGTAATTAACTGTAAACAATGAGGTGTTTGTGTTTTGCTTATGTGTTCTGTGTTTGTTTCTTGGATTAAGATTGTGTGCCTAAGATTTTTGGGACACTCTGTAGATTATTTCCGAATGTTTTCGCTGCCATGAGATAAACCCGAACTCTAGTCTCGTATGTTCCGAGTTTTGGCGTAATTTGCTATCTGCTTCTTGACAACACTGCAGCTCTCCACGTGGAGAAACTGAAAGCTGTCATGATCTTCTTTTAAAAATCAGACAGTAGTAGAGAAAGTATTGCAATAAAAATTACTGAAAAACCCCAGAACACTAATATTGTTTGTTCTTTCTACATATTAACTCGTATGTAGTCGCGCGTGTTTTCATAACGTCACTAGTTGCGCGGGGTGTTCCTGACACCCCAAACAAAAGCAGCTCTAATTCCATACTTGTGCAGAATATCATTAATATAAATATATTTACTGAATAAATGATTCTTCAGAATTCTACCTCGTCTTATACGAGTGTATTTTTATATTAAGAAACAGTTTTCCATACCTTTTTCATGTGCTTTAGGCACAAGGTTTTCAAACATCGGGCACAGTGCGATTTAACGTTTATGTCATTACTCATCTAATACCTCTTGCAGAAGTTTGCGCATTTTCTTATTCTACTTCGCAAGGATATATTGCTGAATTAACCACACACTGTGACAAAAGACAAGCAGCTGCTACGAAATACAACTGTAAGCTTTCTCAACGCACAGTAGGTAAAGAGTCGCGCGGGGTGTCGGCAACACCCCAAGGCATATCGTTGCGTATTTTCTTGGAACTCAGGCTTCCATATTGATTCTATTTTTACTCAAGGTTCAAACATTACCTGCTAGAAAGGTACCAAAGATCATGAAGGTACACTGCTATCCATTATGTAATAACACATCGATAAAAATCTGATGTGTTGCACTCACATGACTTTCTCTACTCTTGTACTAACCATTCTAACAAACTCTTATTCCTATATCTTCTTCGTGTTAGTTAAGATAAACATTCGTACAAATTATCTTATTGCTTATTTCCTTGTAGGTGCAAGGGAGATATTAGAATACAGAAGGCTTTTTGCGACAGTCAAATCTTTTTGACCTTTGAGATTCCGTTCTCTTTGCACGATTAACATATAAAAAAATGAACAACGTTGTTGCATTTCGCTAAAGTTCCAAGTTTTCCGAAACTCACACACATAACAAGGAATATCTCCGAAATAGTTCACCCTACAAGAAAATTTACTCAGACATAAATTGTGCATTTTAGCAAGATCTACATTTTTGTACTGCAAGATTTTGTCTATCTCTAACAGTTTACCAGTTATGCAAAATTCGTCCAGAGTAAAAACGACTACAGGGGCTATAGCCAGAAAATTCAAGATATACATTTCATTTGTCATAAAAATATCTCAAACATATGACATTTTAATCAAAATCATGGGTGCCATTTTCAAGAAAATCAAAATTTTCGAAAAACGTTCCATGTAAAGGGTAGTTTAGGGTGGGGTTATTTTCTTCAAAATCTTCTTGTCGCATCCTTGAATGACAATAAACTTAAATACCAACTTTGATTTTTAACCGACTTTTCGTTTTTGAGCTATGCTGTCCACAGACAGACACACAGACCCGGACCTTTTTCTAAAAATGCTTTTTTTGGATTCAGGGGTCTCAAAACATATATTTCCGGTGAAATCTCGACATCGAATTTTTGGGTGGAATACAATACTTCCCCTATTTACCAGTAGAGAAAGTAAAAATAACTGGGGTGTTCTAAACACCCCGCGCGACCATTAAAGGGTTAATTGGCTGCTGGATGGATACTGTTTTTTTGGAATCAGTATACACATTTTAAAATGCTCATTGACTATTTATTGGTAATAAATATCGTGTGTCTCACCTCGTGGAGCGTGAGCGGTTTCTCAGGTTTCCGCTTGCAGTCGAAACGTCCGTATATTGCAGCATACTTGCGTATTTCGTCCATTCTCCGAGGGTCATCCTCTGCCATGTTCATCACGTACTGCAACACACAATACTTGTCAAACCTTAGCTTGAAATGTCAACAGCACATTTTCACGGGATCTTTCAAAGTAACAAATAATTCAAATAAAACTAAAATTAAGTCATCAAAATAAAATGCTTGCACACGTAAAATTTAGTATTTTCAAAGGAAAAGTTTAGGAAAACAAACATTTCAGCGATTATGGCACAGGTGTGACGTTTATCGACATTTTTAATGACATCTATTTTTTTTCCCCCCTGAAAGTTCTGATTGTTGACTTATTTACATTTTTTCTCTACAATGCACAGAACTATTGTAACTAATGAAGTTCAGATTATTTAATGAGGTGTTTAAAATGCTTCTTATTTAGAATTAAGCTTTTCCTATAGCAACTAAACCTCTTGTTTGAGACAAATGAAACTGTTCATGCCACCAAATAGGGTATAGGCTGCTCGTTCGTTCCTTCAGTGAAGATACACTAAGCTAGCATAGACTTAATAAACAGGTCACCAAACAGTTTATGTTACGATAACAAACAGCACTTCTCTCCTACAGTTTGTTCACCAGCTCATGGTTCCTGGCAGGAATGCAGTCAGCCAGTACGTCAGCAAACAATTCCAGATAGACAGAGATACCTGGAGTTGCATTCGTGCTTCTATCACGTTTGCGATAATGGTGCCAACCTTGGGATGCGTATTCCTAGATTAGCACAGTTTAAATATCATTTTCAGTTCATGCAGTATATTTAGCTGTTTTCAACTACTCCGTCTTTTCCCCACTGATCATTCTCTAACTTATCTATATTTTTTAAAAACTCTGTCAGTCTGTTTCGGTCTTTAGAGATATATCCTCGAGCGTTACATCGTGCAAGAATAAGTCACTGTTACATTTCTCTATCTATTCGTTTTACCTTGACCCAAGCTAGTTCTGTGGGATTGAGATCACACGTGTATGGGGGGGGGGGGAGCAAGTAAACAGCAGGGGCCCAATAAAACAAAAGATGTGTCCGCTTTTAAGAGCCTTGTTAGGTTTGTTTGATTCAATCATCCTATAAAGATCTCTTTTACATATAGAACAGTCACACTGAACCCCTTTGTTCTGCAATCACAATATCATAGCAGATTTCACAGCACTCCTGGGTGGAGGATTATCTGCTTCTACATTACTTACTTACACCACTACTTACAGCATAAAGCTAGTGACAAGTACGATTTTACAACTCAAATTAAGAGAAATTAGCTGCGAGTAAACATAGCGCGGATAACATTGGAGGTAAGTTGGGAACGTGACCAGCAGAGCAATGTTTGCGTGGATGTTTACAAAACTCAGGCTATACTTCGTGAACGTCTCCCAGTGGGTAGCAAAGCTTTGTGTGATACGGGTGAATGCCGTTGTTTTAACGAGAGATAGTGAAAATGACAGCAATTCAAACGAGGGAGAAACGTCGGGAATAGAAGAAATACAAGCAAATTCCCCGAGGGCTGTGCACTGGATGCTGGTGTGCAGATTTGTCTTTCCGCAAGCCTCGGACGATGCGCCACGGTTTCCTCTCCTAGAGGTTTACGTGACGCAGCGTGTTTTCCCAAGCAGCTTGCCTATATTTTCTTAGGAGTCGTCTCTCCAGGGATTTTAACCTCTGGTGTATTACTCCTATCCTAGGATGACGGAATCTCTGCCATAGCCTTCTGACAGCATTCTTAGCTTGAATGAGGCGTTTCAGAGGGACGGGGATAGATGTCGGGTTAGGTGCATCGGTAGGAATGCGATGCGTGTGAGCACGCACCGCGTTTAGGACGGAGGTAGAAAACCCCGTGGCTGCCTCCTCGAGAGCCTCTATCGAGTCTATTCGAGGATTTGCTTCCATAGAGTTTTGAAGGGCTAGGACGGCTGCATCCCAGTCGACTTCATCCACCCAGTCCGGCGCTCCCAGGGCAGTAAGATTAACGTCCGCATCCACCACAACAGGGTTGTGGTCGGAGTCCAGATCGTTAATCACAGTGAGGTCCAAGTGAAATGGTATGTTTTTGGTGACTATGAAATCTATGATATCCGCGACGCCGCGTGCCGGGTAGTGAGTTGGACCTCTCGGCCCGTGCGCGTGAAGGGCGGGGTTCCCGCTAATGAGACGGTACAGTCCCTGGCCCTTCACGTTCTGGGTGCGGCTGTGCCAGCTTGGGTGTTTGGCGTTGAAGTCGCCTGCAATGCAAACCCTGTGGTGTAGGTTCAGGAGTGCCGTGATGTCCGCTTCATAGAAGTGCCCATCCGGCGGGTCGTATACCGCCACAAGCACCAGGTCGTTCCCGCCCAAGGATAGCCTTATGGCGGTTGCTTCCAGGTGTTGTAGCGGAGGAATGGTAACAAGAGTGTGGGTGAGATGGTTCTTTATGAAAATGGCAGTACCACCGCCCTGTCGGCCGACCCGATCAGACCGATGAGCGGCGTAACTTGGCAGGTTAAACTGTACACCAGCGTGCAAGTGCGTTTCACAGACCATCAGGATATCAATCCCATGACTGTCCACGAACTCCAGCAGGCCAGGTCTCTGGTCTCTAACCCCATTTGCGTTCCAGAACGCAGCTCTAAATGAACGCACAGTTCTATGCGCCATTAAGAGCTCATGGAGTTAGAGTTCCTTAGCCGTTTGAAGCACCGCAAGGTGCTTCTTCACAGCGGAAATCCCGGGTTTGTTGAATGTTTCCCTGCAGCGTCGTAATATTGGGAGGGAACGCTGAACTAAGTCGGCGAACGAGGTTGCCAACTCGATGAATTCAGCCATCTCCTCGGAGGCGAATGTGTCCCCTAAGGTTGGTTGCGGGATGTTTTGTGGAGGTACTGCTGCCTCGGGATTGGCTGGGCCAGTCCGCTGGGACGGGCTAGCATTGGCGGGCTCTGTTGCTTGCTGAGTGGTTGACGCAGCTTGAGCTGTGGGTGCTTGTGGTGGGGAAAGTTTTTCAACAGTTTTGTTGAAATCTTTCGCCACAGTAGGCTTTTCTGTGTTTTCCACCACAGAGGCTTTCTTCTTCCCCTTCTTGGGGGGACGCTTCTCCTTAGGAGCGGTGCTGGGTGTTGGAGCAGGCTTCTTGCTCGCAACCTGGGGTGGGACACTTTTCGGGACTGGCGTTGTCATTGCCTTGGCAACCTGGTCGTTAGGGGTTACTTCCGCGGCCTCGGCCTGCGCGAGAGCACCTTCGTGTCCCGCCAGGGCCGTGGCGAAAGAGACCCCTGTTCTGACTTCAGTGTCAGCCTTGCCCTGTCTGCCTTGCATTATCGCAAGTCTCCTAGGGCACCCGCGATAGATCCCTATGTGACATCCATCGCAGTTGGCGCACTTTTTCTCTTCTTTTGGTGTCGGGCAATCTTTTACCAGGTGCTCGCCCGCACAACGGAGACACTTGAGAGTCCTCTCACAGGCAAAGCTTGAGTGGTGGAAACCCAGGCACTTATAGCACTGGGCTGGCCCCTCCCTGCCGTGATAAGGCTCAATCGTGACCCGTGTATAGTACAGGCGAGTCACCTCGTCAATCTTAGGGGTTCCCTCCCCTTGTTTCTCTACAGATACTAGGAATAGTGGTAGGGGCACCTTTGTGGGTTTCCCCTCCTTCACCTTTGTAGTGGTGAGTTGCACCACGGACCGCGGTTCGATTCCGTGTTCGTCCTTCAGGCCGGCACAGATATCCTGGGGGTCTGTCTCCGAATCAAGACCTCTAATGACCCTGCGGACCACGTGGGGTCGCTGGAGCGAGAACGTGTGGAATTGTATTCTACCCGCTTTCAGCACTTCCCTTGCGGCCGCATGGTCTCCAGAGGAAGTGGTCCGGATTACAACACGCCCTGGGTGTCGTGTTGCCTGGAATTCCGCCTTTAACTTTCCCCTGAGCTCCTTCATCACGTTGATGTGATTAGGGAAGGGGTCAGACACAATTGGCGGAATTTTTTCCGCCTTTTGTGCGGCTTGGTGCTGGGGGGACGCTGCAGGTCCCGATGAAGGAGCGGGTCGTTCTGGGTTCGAACCAGAGGACCTTTTCCTGCGGCTTTGTACCAGTACAAAGCCATCGTCGTCCGGCAGTGCTGGAGTCGGGTTGACAGGAGCTGGTGGTGTTAAAGGGACGACTGTCCCTTGGTTAACGAGGCCCACGGCCTTTTTCACCTTCGGCCTACTCTTGGCCCTAGTAAGTGCCTTGGCTTTCGCCTTGGCGATGCTCACTCGGGGACCGAGTGAGGGGTTCGAGGTAGAGGGTGTCGGGGGTGTCAAAACCATGTCAGGTCTTACCTCTTTGCTGGTACTCGGTTTGTCTTTCATGGTCGGTGCAGGTGCCATTCGGCTCCCCACAGAGGGCCAGACGCCTTGCGGCGCGCCTATTGGGGTTCCAGCGAACCCCGGGTCCAGACCTGAGTCCGGACCCTTGGCTACAACCTTGTGGAGCTGCAGTCTCGTGAGTCTGTCAGTCGGTACCGAGTCTCCTCCGTCCGACATTTCCGCCTGGTTGGATTGTGAAAGAGCTCGGCGAGCCTCTTTCACGAGACAGGCTAGTAGAGGGCCTACGCCCGGTCCTGTGTTGGGGCAGCTCCGGGAAAGCTGCCTCGGTGGAGTCTCTTCCTTCTTCTTCAGCTTGGAGTGCCCTAAAATCTGCTATCAGATCTCTTATAGGACACTCCGCGACGAACTAGCGGCGCCCGGCCTGGCAAATGCACTGTATGAGTTGGCGCGGTGCGTAGAAGCTGTTCCCTGGCGAGAGGTCACGCAGTTGGCTTCCCTGTTCTTCCAGTGGTCCAGTAGAGTAGAGTCGAGGTGTAGACGAACTTGAACTTATTTTATTGAAGGAAAAACATTTGCCTGGTGCCGGTACAGAAGGGCCCGGCTTACAGGCTAAAATTAACATTAATTATAAGCTTTACAATATTTACATGTGAATTCATGTTAGCTGTTATTTCTTTAAAAACCCATACAGTGGGCAGCTTTAGCCCACCGAGAACAGTTTTTGGGCGTATTCTCAGTTTTTTTTTTGTGTTTGTCCGTTTTTGATAGTTTTTTAAATTTATATACACGGAAACATACACGCACTCACTCCTGGGCATACCACACATATGTCCCATCACACGCCCCTCCGAAGGAGTGTCGCCTTGTCGTGGCGGAGGGGCTCAATACCTGAGCCAGACGGCCTACTAAGTGTCATTTTGATTACTGGTAGGCAAGAGGTGAGGGGAAGCAAAGAACATTCCAAACGGGTAGATGGGGCTCGTTAGACTTGGTTGACGACTCATCTAGGAGAAGAGGACTCCGAAATCAAACTCCCCCAGGTACGGGTTTGGCGTACCCGGGGCCCCAAGCCATACTCTCGATTGGGTTCCTCCAAGAGGTGAGAGAGCACATGCCAAACGCCCAATCAACTTTGGTCCACTTTTGTGTTTGACCTCCCTCCTGATACCTCCCTGTACACAGTCTGATGGATAACCTACGCGCGGGTTGTTGGTGGATGGGGTGACGCAAGGGGTGACTGGGTAATCGCGTAAGTCCCAGCCCCTGGTTATCATGTAGGATCTGTGTGCGTATCCGCTGATAAAGGTCAGTCCCGGGGAGGGACCATTGCATGAGCTGATGCACTCCTGAAGGCGATTGGGTCCCTCTGTCTATACATTGGGAGGTGAGACCCTAGGGTGAGCAAGGTCCAGGCCAGGACTCTCACCTAAGCCGGGGTGGCGCCCAGGATGTGAGCATGCCATCGGAGACATTTGCAATGGTGGAGGATGACATCGCCATGAGTTCCCAAAAAACTCAAAACAAAAACAAACCAAAAGTTTATGTAAAGGAAGTAGTCGAGTGTTGTGGTCCTCGCTACTTAGTAATTTCGAGAACTGAGGAAGGAAAAAAGTTTCTTTCGGTGAGCCCATTTGTAATCCAGAAGGGCCTGGATAAGATAGCTGGTCCAGTGAAGTCATGCACTAGATCGCGTAATGGCACGCTTCTAGTAGAAGCGCATTCAGCAGAACAGGCAGCTAAAATACAGAAAGCAAACCTGTTGGCCAGCTATCCAATACGTGTTGACCTTCATAAGACGTTGAACTCGTCACGCGGTGTCGTTAATACCCGCGCATTAGACGGACTCAGTGTTGAAGAGATTAAGGAAAACCTAGAAGATCAAGGTGTTACCTGTGTGTATCGGGTTCATCGCAAAGAAAGCGGTGAATCGAAGCCTACTCGTACCCTGTTCCTGACCTTTGATCGGGTAGATCTCCCACAAAGGATTAAGGCAGGGTATGAATCCATCGAAGTTAGGCCGTTCATTCCGAACCCACTCAGGTGTTTCAAGTGCCAGCGCTTTGGACATACAAGCGAGCTTTGTAAGGGACTAGCTACATGCCCTCAATGTGGAGATGAACTCCACGATGGTGCATGTACTACAGCTCCTTCATGTGTTAACTGCAGAGGTGAACATCCATCTAGTTCCCGAGACTGCCCCCGCTTTGTAGAGGAAAGAGCGATTCAAGAGATACGGGTTAAAGAGAAGGTGCCCTTCTCAGAAGCCCGGAAGATCTTGCGTCTACGCCAACCCTCTGTTCCCAGATCTGGAACCTATAGCTCTGTTGCAGCTAAAGCGGTAGCGAGCAGAGAGATCGCAACGCAGACCAGCGATTTCAATGGGGCAACAATTTCTGAAAAGACACTTGTTGCCCGTAGCTCTATTCCAAAGCCCTCAACATCGGCACGCACATCTGTGTCAACGTCTACAAAGTCCGTAAGTGCAAAGAACATCAGCGTCACATCACCATCAAAATCATCAAGATCAACACAAGAAAGAAGCAAGCCCGTAAGATATGATGCCTCACCGATCAAGTTCAAGAAGACTTATACAAGAAACGACTTCCTCAAGGAAAATGGTACGTCCGATCCCAGTACATCTAAGGGATATAAGAGTCCCCGAACATCTCCTCGAAGATCTCGAAAATCCTCTTCTGGAGAATCTTCAGGGGTGGACTCAGACCGGCGTCTTTCATCTTCGCCGGTCCCCATTAGCAACCGGTTCGAGACACTCGAACCCAAGTTTGCTATGGGAAGACGCACGTCCTCGGCAGAGGACATGGATTTGGACCAATCTGCCCACACTGGGAGACCCCCAGTGGAAAAGAGGCGCGAAAAAGCGTCCGAAAAGAACGTCAGCCCAAGAGAGAAAAGGGCTAAATTAGTTCGACAACCGCCTGCTCCAAAGTAATGAAGAGTTACCTTGGAATTACCTATCCCATACACAATGCAATATGACTATCCTACAATGGAACGTACGTGGCATTCGAACTCAAAGGCCAGAACTTGAGCTCTTGCTCAAAGAAAACGAACCTCTGGTCGCATGTTTGCAAGAGACTAAGCTGCGTCCTCGAGACGCTTTCCATCTAAGGCGATACACCCCAGTACGGTGTGATGTTACACCAGAAGAGGGTGTACCGGCACATGGCGGCGCTATGATACTTGTCAGAGATGACGTATATATGCAAACTCTACCTTTGCACTCTGATATACAATCAGTTGCTGTATGGATTAAACTGCCAAACATACATTTCACCATCTGTAATGTTTATTTGCCTCCGTCCCATGACTTCTCGCACATTGATTTAGAAGATCTAGTTTCCCAGTTGCCAACACCGTTTCTGTTGGTGGCAGACTTCAATGCGCACCACCCACTTTGGGGTTCAAGTCGCGCTTGTGCGAGAGGTACACTCATTTCCGATTTCTTGGCGAGTCACAACCTAGCTCTCCTCAACACTGGAGAGCCTACATTCATTTCTGACTCTCATAACAGCTTCTCACACCTTGACCTCGCAGTTTGTTCACCTCAGTTGGCAGTCTCCTTACAATGGAATGTAATCTCTGATTTACACTCTAGTGACCACTTCCCATGTCTTATTAGTCTCTTGACGCAACATACGTATTCCACACGTATGCCCAGATGGCGTTTGGACCATGCCAACTGGAACCTCTACACCCAGTTGGCTGCCTTTACGTACAACGAGCACGACTCAGTGAATAATTTGGCGCAGCATCTCACGGAGACGATTCTCTCTGCTGCTGAACAATCGATTCCGCGGTCGAATACACACCTCCGTCGATTTCCCGTCTCCTGGTGGACGGAAGAATGTCGGAATGCCATTCGTGCTCGAAGGCGTGCACTTAGGGTTTTCCAACGTCACCCTACTTTGGAAAACCTGATCGAATACAAGAAAATGCGCGCCAGGTCCAGATAAGTCATTAAGGATAGCAAAAAGTCATCATGGAGCAAATTTGTAGCTTCATTTAACCGACACATACCTTCCTCGGTTGTGTGGGATAGATTAAGGCGTGTTGCAGCTAAAACGACCCAAATACCAATAGCGGGACTAAAAACAGCCACAGGAGCTGTTGTTGATTCATTTGAAGTGGCCAATACCTTTGGCAGTGCTTTCGCACAAGTGTCTAGCTCGGAAAACTACTCCCCTGAGTTCCTTCCATTTAAAATTCAGGTGGAATCTCAAGGCTTCACGTTTCGTTCTAGAAACGTAGAAGATTACAATCGCCTTTTCACCATGGCGGAGCTGGAGCATTCCCTGAAATCTTCGCGATGTTCAGCACCAGGACCGGACGGTATTCATGTACAAATGTTACAACAGCTCTCTCCTGAACGTAAGGCATTCCTGCTCGAGGTCTATAATCGTGTTTGGGTTGACAGTATACTCCCAGAAAATTGGCGGGAGGCCACCGTTATTCCCATCTTGAAGGCTGGGAAGGACCGCCATCTTCCCTCCAGCTATCGTCCTATTTCCCTCACCAGTTGCGTTTGCAAGGTGATGGAACGCATGATCAATGGACGATTGGTATGGTGGTTAGAAAGTCGTAACCTACTGACTAACATTCAGTGTGGTTTTCGACGACGCCGTTCAACTGTTGACCATCTTGTGTCAATATCGACACAGATAATGGACGGCTTTATGAAGAACTGTCAAACCGTTGGCATATTTTTCGATCTTGAGAAGGCTTATGATACGTGCTGGCGAGCAGGGATTCTACGTTCCCTGTATGCCTGGAACATGCGTGGACGCCTACCACTTTTCATTCAGGAGTTTATGAAGGACCGCTTTTTCCGAGTAAGGGTCGGCTCGGTTTTTTCTAATTCTTTTGTTCAGGAGGAGGGAGTACCTCAGGGTTCGGTGCTAAGTGTCACGCTCTTTGCTATAGCAATTAACTCCATCTGGAAATGTGTTCCACCTGGAGTTTCGTCATGCCTATTCGTAGACGACTTCGCTGTCTATTGTAGTTCTCAGCGCACGGCGTTCTTACAACGGCGCCTGCAGCAATGTTTGGACAACCTTAGAGAATGGAGCGTGAAAAACGGCTTCCGTTTCTCAACTGAGAAGTCAATCTGCGTTAATTTCTGGCGCCGTAGGAGACGATTACCACCTTCGCTCCGATTTGGTCCAGATTCACTTCCCTTCGCAGAAGAGACGCGCTTCCTGGGTTTGATCTTGGATAGGAAGCTTAGCTGGTCGTCGCATATTGCACAATTAAGAGCGAGATGTGACCGTTCCCTAAATATTATGCGAGTACTGAATGGCAAATCGTGGGGAGCGGATCGGACAATTTTGTTGCGAATATATCGCGCATTGGTCCGATCCAAGCTAGACTATGGGTGTATTGTTTATTCGTCAGCACGACCATCTGTGCTGAGAAGATTAGACGTGGTCCATAATAGGGGCATCCGCATTGCAACAGGAGCTTTTCCAACAAGCCCAGTGGTGAGCCTTTACGCCGAGTCCGCAGAACCTCCTCTGCAATATCGGCGTGAGATTCTCTTGGCAAATTATGGTTGTGCGCTTAGATGTATGCCTAAGCACCCAACGTTCGCTTCTTTTTTCACCACCACGCTAAGAGAACGATATAGGAATAGCACCACTAATCCTAAGCCTGCGGGGTTCCGTTTCCAAGAGCTCCTAGTGAAGCTTGGAGTGGAACTGCCTGTGATGTTCGCCAAGGGCGAGAGACTTTACCCCCCTTGGCTATCTGGTACGCCCCATGTAGATCTTGGGATGACCGTACACCAGAAGTCCACGATGCCTATTTCAAGTATCCGCACGTGTTTCTTAGAATTTTTGTCAGGCTACACTGACCGTCGATATATTTACACCGATGGGTCAAAGGGCTCCAACTGTGTTGGATGTGCTTATGTTTATGGAACCGAACCATATACATTCGGTTTTCCAAATAGCACCTCCATTTTTACTGCAGAGCTTTATGCAATTTATCGAGCCGTTTTGTATGTTCGCCGTGTAAATTAGGTGACTGCCTGATTTTGAGCGATTCACTTAGTGCACTGCAGAGCCTTTGTCAGTTGTACAACCCCCACCCTATTGTACAACGTATCCAGGATGCCCTCCATGTTTTACACGCTTCTGGCGTTGACGTGGTGTGTGCGTGGATTCCTGGTCACGTAGGTTTGCCGGGGAATGAAATGGCAGATTTAGCAGCAAAGACGGCAACTACAGAACCCAGTATTACCATCTCACGTGTTACTTCGGAAGACTTTAGGCTTGAAGTGCGGAGAGCGGTGCTGTCGTCCTGGCACGACGAGTGGTCAGCTCTCCGCGGTAATAAGCTTAGAGAAGTGAAAGAACTTCCGATAAACTGGGTAACTTCCTGTCGCACATCTCGTCGCGAGGAGGTTAGTTTGGCTTGATTAAGAATAGGGCACTGCAATTTTTCGCATGGTTACCTATTTAAAAGGGACCCTGCGCCCCTATGTCCGCTATGTGACAACCTTTTGTCAGTTCGCCACGTGTTGCTAGAGTGTTGCTCTCTAGCGCACCTTCGGGATTCTCTGCAGCTGCCTGCCAGACTTGCAGAGGTCCTAGCGGACGACAAAACAGCGGTTGATAGAGTTTTTAATTTTTTAGCGGAGTGCAATATCAATTTGAGGATTTAAATTTTTTTTTTAATTATCGGTCTGCTTTTGGACATTTTTATCACCTTGTTTCATATCTGGCTATTGCCACTGATTTTTACCTTTGTAAACTTTTCTTGTTGCTAGTATTTTTATTTTTTGAGTGAAATTTATATCTATTGCCATGAATCTTTTAAGGGCGCTGATGACCTAGAAGTTGAGCGCCCTTAAACCAAATCAAAATCAAAATCAAAACTGGAAGTGTGATAATTTGCTTTGTAGTTACTCTACTTCTTCAGCGCAGAAACATGAGAGCAATTTTCACAACATCTTGTTTCTGCTTTTGTGTGCCAGTGTTCCCGTAAGTGTAAGTGACTTGGCATCTAGTCTCCCGTTTTAAAAATTCATTCAAGAACTAACGCCCGACCTGTAACTGCCTTTCAGAAAAGTTGCACTCACGTGACTTTCTCTATTCTTGTACTACCATTCTTACAAACTATTTGAAGGCCGATCAGTTTGCCGTCCCGCAAAACATACTAAGCAACATATATAGGGTGTTCCAAAAAAACACCGACAACGCTTAGTATGTTGTGCTGGACGGCAAACTGATCGGTTTTGAAATAGGAACCTCTGTGCGGAAATGCACGGTTTGGACGCTGTAGCGCATCGAAGTGTGAGATGGGCGTGCGTTCACATTTGGTCAATAAACGCAACATCGAGCTGTCTACATTACAAACAGGTTTCGAACTGTGTATCTTCTACGTCAATGCAGAGCGTATATCGCCGGTGGTGAGCCTCATGCACATGACCCAATACGTACGATTGTCTTTGAAGATTTTCAATCGCTCCATGGACTCGAGCCATAAGGTCCTCTGTTGACGTTACAGGAGTGACAAACATAGTATTCTTCATAGAACTCCACAGGAAGTAGTCGAGAGGTGTCAGATCTGGCGACCGTGCTGGCCATGGAACTGGTGCATCTCTACCAATCGATCGATTTGAATATGCGATGTTGAGGTGATTCCGCACTTTTACATCAAAGTGTGCTGGAGCTCAATTTTGCCATTCCAGCAGCTGTGTACTGGTACGTATCGCACAGCTGTTAAAAAAAACATTACTCTACTGGAAACTACACAAGTAACGCAGTAGGATGCGCACCAAGACTCTATGGAGAAAGTTAGCGCATGCGCAGGAATGTTATTATGCTCAGGTTGTTCATCCCAGTACACAGATGGCTAAGGGTTGCACACCTTCCGTATTAAGATCCCAAAACGAATGTTAAATTATCACAACCGTTCGTTCTCAAACTTCGAAGCTCTCCAGCGTCCAAACCGTGCATTTCCGGACAGGGGCTATCATTTGAAAACCAATCAGTTTGCCGTCCCGCACAACATGTTAAGCGTTGTCGGTGGTTTTTTTTGGGACACCAGTATATATAAAAACAATTGCTCTGCGTTATCTCGCAAACACTCAAGAATGGCTCGACCGATTTGAATAATTACTTTTTTGTTTCGTTCGTCTCAATAGTGATGGTTTAGAAAAACAAACCATTAGGAAAAACCCAAAGGAACAGTCGAGAAATCGAAAAATTCGAATTTGGTAATTTTGTATGGGAATTGCCACTTCGGACGTTTGTCCTCTATGCGCTCCTATGGCCGATCACCGTGAAATTCGCGTATAATGTATTTTTTCATGGGGCAGGTTTGTATATTATCCATTTTACTATACAACATAAAATTCACGTGAGTTTTAATACTCACTTTTCTTTTACGTAACACATACACCGCCTCAACGTGAAGTTAGGCACGTATATGTATTTTTTCGTGGAGAAAGTTTCTATTTTATCCATTTCACTATACAAGATAACATTTGCATTCGTTTTTACTACTCGCTTTTGTTTTGTGTATTAACTTCATATATCCTTCCCTACTCGCCCTTTAACACACAATTTATATAATGTTTTATGACTGAAATAGAAAAGCCACATGTTACAGTCACATAGTTTTCTCTCCTCACTTTTCTTTTACGAAACACGATCACATTTTTTCTCTATTCCCCTTCAATGTACAATAATTTATAAACGCATTATATTCATATGGTTATCTTTATTGGCGTTTCTTTATGAAGCACAATCACATCTCTTTTCCTACTCACTCTTCTACAAAGAATTCATACAATTTTCTGTATATTGACATAGAAATGCAACGTCTTACATTCGCACATCTTTCTCTACTCACTTTTCTTCCTGTGGTATTTGCGGCTGTTCAACAGTGCTTTTGCATAGTGTTTTCCCGGTGGTTTTTTTATTTTGTTTATTTTGTGTTCTTTATAGTGTCCAGTGTAGGGATATACTCAGTATTTCAGCTAATAAGTTATATAACGGGTGATCCAAGAGACTCCGAACCGGCCGCGCTGTGTTTTACCTGTACGCGTCCTCGGCGCTAGTCGTGGACTGCCGCTATCATAGAACAGCGTGGATGAAACCATACATTTTTAAAACTGCTTTTAAAGGCTTCACTTACCAATGTTATTAAAGGAGATGCTGAAACTGTCTACGACGTTGTCCATACGTTTTTGGCGCCTCTTTAGGAAACTATCCATCACTCGCCGTAGTTCACGTTGAGAAATGTTGGCAATTTCCTGGCAGATATTTTGTTTTAATTCTTCCATAGTGTGTGGGTTTGTCTTGTACACTTTATGTTGGTTACGCCAGAGATAGAAATCGCAGATCACCTGGAAATCTTTCTGCAAATCGCACTTTCACTTGGCGAACTGACTGAGCTAACACATATGAATTATAAATAAATACACGCTGTGCAATAGATAACAAATGCTAAGCCGTAATACACTTTGTGACAGGATAAAATAATAAAGCACACTGGTAATAACTAAACCACACGTTATCACGTCAGCCCAATACTGCACTTTCAGAGCAGAGAAAAACAAGTCAACCGTATGACCTTGTGTACAGCAGCTGCGTCATCGCGTTTCCGCGTGCGCAGTGGAAAAACACGGCGCAACGGTTCGGATGTTTTTGGGCCTCTCTGTATTTTATAATCTATTGAAGATATGGTAATGTATAATGTGAATTAAGAATAACTGAAGGGTAGGCTTGGAGGTACAGGTTGGAATGGAGATCGTCTTTGTGAATACGGGGAGGAAAAAAGATTGAATACATGATCTAAGTGATATATCAATATTATTTGTTTGTCGCTTACATCTTTCAGCACACAGGCACTATTGTAGACTAAGTATGCCAACACTAACCTCGAGATCTTTGCAGATCTTCTTCTTGGTGTTGTGAGGCTTGGGTTCGAACTGAGGCAGACTCCTTACGAGCTGGTCGGCAGCCTCCGCAAGACGGGCAATTTGCGCCTCCACCAGGACGGGTGTAAGCTGCAAGGGAGATCCCGGACAACAGGGGCCAGGGCTCGTACTGGCACTAGGCCCACGTCCTCCACCAGCCCCCGGACTGGGAGTACAGGGCCCAGGGTTGCTGTAGTCGCTACCCTGTCGAAACAACATCAGCCATAAACATTTGAGAAACTAAGTGTTAGGGAAGCACTAAAGAATGGAAAAGCAGGCCCATTTCTACTAATTAAACTAGGATTATTGTGATTGTGGTTGGGGGGCTGTAACCTCATACGGGACACGTGTACTGTAGGTATATGTAGGAGTATCAAACGCATGCGTACTAACCTGTGGTTGTCCTGGAGACGCGGCTGAGAGTGGAACAGGCCCATCCTTACTACTTCCACTGGGACTTGTTCAGCGAACTAGGCCCCATAGGGGACACGTGTACTGTAGGTATATGTAGCAGTACCACACGCATGCGTACTAACCTGTGGTTGTCCTGGAGACGTGGCCGAGAGTGGAGCAGGCCCCTCCTTACTACTTCCACTGGGACCTGTTGGAGGGAAAGGGTCCTATAAGGGACCACGTGTACTGTAGGTATATGCAGCAGTATCACACGCATGAGCACTAACCTGTGGTTGTCCTGGAGACGTGGCCGAGAGTGGAGCAGGCCCCTCCTTACTACTTCCACTGGGACTGTTGTGGTTATTGTTGTTGTTGCTGGGGGGACTGGGCCCCATAGGAGCCCCGTGTACTGTAGGTATATGTAGCAGTATCATACGCATGAGCACTAACCTGTGGTTGTCCAGGAGACGTGGCCGAGAGTGGAGCAGGCCCCTCCTTACTACTTCCACTGGGACTGTTGTGGTTATTGTTGTTGTTGCTGGGGGGGACTGGGCCCCATAGGAGCCCCGTGTACTGTAGGTATATGTAGCAGTATCATACGCATGAGCACTAACCTGTGGTTGTCCAGGAGACGTGGCCGAGAGTGGAGCAGGCCCCTCTTTACTACTTCCACTGGGACTGTTGTGGTTATTGTTGTTGTTGCTGGGGGGACTGGGCCCCATAGGAGCCCCGTGTACTGTAGGTATATGTAGCAGTATCATACGCATGAGCACTAACCTGTGGTTGTCCAGGAGACGTGGCCGAGAGTGGAGCAGGCCCCTCTTTACTACTTCCACTGGGACTGTTGTGGTTATTGTTGTTGTTGCTGGGGGGACTGGGCCCCATAGGGGCCACGTGTATTGGAAGAGGCTGCGGCGACAGGTTTATGGACCTGACCACACTTGGTGGAAACCCAACAGCGCCTTGCATCGTCGACAGCAGTGGCGTTTGGAACATAGCTGTAAAATTACAGGGAAGGAATCATGTAACGAATCTTTAGAGGTACCATTAACATGTTAACAGCTTAGCATGCAACTTGCTAATTACACACATTGGCCTCACGCTCTCTGAAAACAAACTGCCTGTGTTTAGAGGTCACTATTAAATGTGTTTTCATATCTTTAATCAGTCGGACCGATCCAATGTCTGAAGCTGTTAAAATGTATTCTCGCAATAATCCATATACTGTCAGTTAAGTTCATGTTGGATAAGCTTTCAGAATCTATGCAGTAAAAACAAATTATCAGTGGATTTTTACTTTCTCTACTGGTAAGTAGGGGAAGTATTGTATTCCACCCAAAAATTCGATGTCGAGATTTCACCAGAAATATATGTTTTGAGACCCCCTGAATCCAAAAAAAGCATTTTTAGAAAAAGGTCCGTGTGTGTGTCTGTCTGTCAGTCTGTGGACAGCCTAGCTCAAAAACGAAAAGTCTGATTAAATCCAAGGTTGGTATTTAAGTTTATTGTCATTCAAGGATGCCGCAAGAAGATTTTTAAGAAAATAGCCCCACCCTAAACTACCCTTTACATGGAAAATTTTTCGAAAATTTTGATTTTCTTGAAAATGGCACCCATGATTTTGATTAAAATGTCATATGTTTGAGATATTTTTATGACAAATGAAATGTATATCTTGAATGTTCTGGCTATAGCTCATGTAGTCGTATTTACTCTGGACGACTTTTGCATAACTGTTAAACCGTTAGTGATAAACCAAATCATACTGTATGAAAAATGTAGATCTTGCTAAAATACACAATTTATGTCTGAGTAAATTTTCTTGTAGGGTGAACCATTTCGGAGATATTCCTTGTTATGTGTGTGAGTTTCGGAAAACTTAGAACTTTAGCGAAATGCAACAACGTTGTTCATTTTTTATATGTTAATCGTGCAAACAGAATGGAATCTCAAAGGTCAAAAAGATTTCACTGCCGCACAAAGCCTACTGTATTCTAATATCTCCCTTGCACCTACAAGGAAATAACCAATAAGATCATTTGTACGAATGTTTATCTTAACTAACATGGAGATATAGGAATAAGAGTTTGTTAGAATGGTTAGTACAAGAGTAGAGAAAGTTATGTGAGTGCAACACATCAGATTTTTTGAAATATGTTAGGGATCAAATAGCTTCATTTTCAATTTTTACTTAACCTAGTATGTACTTTTGATAGGCAAAGGAAACATTACATAACACCTAAAACTTCGATATCGAGATTTCACCGAAATACATTGCTTTGAAGTCCAATGTGTATCAAAAGTATAGCTAAAAAATCTAATATGTCTCACTCACATGACTTTCTCTACACTTGTACTAACTATTCCTACAAACTCTTATCCTCTTGTCTTCTTTTTGCTAGTCGAGATAAACATTTGTAGAAATTATATCATTGCTAATGTCCTTGTAGGTACAAGGGGAATATGAGAATACAGTAGTCTTTGAGCGTTAGTCAAATCTTTTAAAGCTGGTCACTATTTGAAGGTTTTGAAATTTCGTTCTCTTTGCACAGGCAAGAGATAAAAAAGTGAATAACAACCTTCCATTTTAGAAAAGTGTAAGTATTGCAAAACTCACACAAACAACAAGGAATATAATCGAAATAGTTCACTCCAGAAAAAAGGTGCATTCAGACACAACTTGTGTGTTTTAACAAGATCTACATTTTTGTGTATGGTCTATCTCTTACGGTTATCAGTTATGCAAAAGACACTAAGCGTAAACAGGACTACATGGGCTATAGCCAGAAAATTCAAAATATACATTTCATTTGTCATAAAAATATCTTAAACATATGGTATTTTAATCAAAATCGTTAGAACCGTTTTTGAGAAAATCAGAATTTTCGAAAAATTTGCCCTGTAAAGGGTAGTTTAGGATGGAGGAATTTTCTTCAAAATCTTCGTGTTGCATCCTTGAAAGACATTAAACTTAAATACCAACTTTGGTTTTTAACCGACTTTTCGTTTTTACTTTCTCTACTGGTAAGTAGGGGAAGTATTGTATTCCACCCAAAAATTCGATGTCGAGATTTCACCGGAAATACATGTTTTGAGGCCCCCTGAATCCAAAAAAAGCATTTTTAGAAAAAGGTCCGTGTGTGTGTCAGTCTGTCAGTCTGTCAGTCAGTCTGTCAGTCTGTGGACAGCATAACTCAAAAACGAAAAGTCGGTTAAAAACCAAAGTGGGTATTTAAGTTTAATGTGTTTCAAGGATATGACACGAAGATTTTGAAGAAAATAGCCTCACCCTAAACTACCCTTTACATGGAAAAGTTTTAGAAAATTTTGATTTTCTTGAACATGGCTCTAACGATTTTTATTAAAATGTCATATGTTTGAGATATTTTTATGATAAATGAAATGTATATCTTGAATTTCCTGGCTATAGCCCCTGTAGTCGTATTTACTCTGGACGACTTTTGCATAACTGGTAAACCGTTAGAGATAGACCAAATCATACGATACAGAAAATGTAGATCTTGCTAAAATACACAATTTATGTCTCAATAAATTTTCTTGTAGGGTGAACCATTTCGGAGATATTCCTTGTTATGTGCGTGAGTTTCGGAAAACCTAGAACTTTCGTGAAATGGGTCATCGTTATTCATTTTTGTTTTTGTTTGTTTGTTTGTTTGTTTGTTTGTTACGTGTGCAAAGGCAACAGAATCTCAAAGCTTTAAAAGATTTGACTATCGCACAAAGCCTACTGTATTCCATTATTCCCCTTGCACCTACAAGGAAATAAGCAATAAGATAATTTGTACAAATGTTTATTTTTACTAACACGAAGAAGATATAGGAATAAAAGTTTGTAAGAATGGTTAGTACAAAAGTAGAGAAAGTCATATGAGTGCAACACATCAGATTTTTGAGTTATGCTGTTCACACACACACACACACACACACACACACACACACACACACACACACACACACACACACACACACACACACACACACACACACACACACATGGACGTTATCCCAAAACTGGTTTTTTGGATTATGGGGGCCTCGAAACTAATATTTCCGGTAAAATATCGACATCGAATTTTTGGGTCAAATGCAATACTTGCCCTACTTACTATACGTAGTAGAGAAAGTAAAAATACGACTGCAACACGTTTGTATTCTAACCTAGGTCTTGTAAGCCCTTTTTAGTATCTTAGGAGCTAAAATTAAGACCTCTATGATAGCTTATGACCCTCTATAACAGCAGGGCTTTTCAGTGGTGCAAGAATTTTCAATATCAGTTTAGTGATTTCCGAAATTGTTCTATCCAGACATACACTTTTCACTGTTTCGTACATTATGATTGGCAGAGAAAGTCGTGTCATTGTAACATTCCGGATATTTACTTATATTCGTTTCCTTACGCAGGACAATGGCGTGGTTGATGATTAATGCCCAGGAAGTCAGATTACGAGCCGCCACTGCTGCAGCCAACACTTGCCTCTCAAAATAGCTTTCCAGCAGTGAAACGTTTTATTTGTTAGTTCCGTGCACGCGTAAGAGGTTTTCAGGCTCCTGGAGAATCACGGTCTTGTATTCTGTATCACAGGAAATGTTTCAAAACTGTTTGGTCCAAACCGAGATACGGAGAGCTTTAGCGGATGCGAGACATTCTAATCAGGTTTATGTGTGGGTAATGAAGGGGGACACCTCGCACACAGCGACTACTACCCCGCAGGAGGAAAGGGATGAAGTGAAGGAATCACAGGAGTCTAGAGGCCACAGGCGCGCGGAAGTCCCTAACAGTTGCAGGCAGGAAGACATATCCCTCTAATGCAGCTGCCTAGAGGGCGACGAAGGGACCAAGCAGCCCTCTTTTGTCCAGTGGGGGGATACTCTTATCTTTGAGCCATCTGTTTGGCACTGCCATACCTAAAAATTTCTGGAAGTAATAAAGTCTTTACTTTCTCTACTACGAACAGTAAAGTAGAGAAGTATTGTATTCCACCCAAAAAGTCGATGTCAAGATTTCACCGTAATTATATGTTTTAAAGTCCCCTGAATCCAAAGGGAAAAAAAAAGCATTTTTAGAAAAAAGTTCGCGCGCGCGCGTGTGTTTATGTCTGTGTGTCTATCAGTCTGTGGACAGCATTACTCAAAAACGAAAAGTCGGTAAAAAACCAAAGTTGGTATTTAAGTTTAAGGTCTTTCAAGGATTACAAAGATTTTGAAGAAAATTCCTCCACCCTAAAATACCCTTTGCATGGAACATTTTGATTTTCTTGAAAATGGCTCAAACGATTTTGATTAAAATGGCATGTGTTTGATATATATTCTTGACAAATGAAATGTGTATCTTGAATGTTCTGGCTATAGCCCATGAAGTCCTTTTTACTCTGGATAACTTTTGCATAACTGGTAAACCGTAAGAGATAGAGCAAATCTTATTATACAAAAAATATAGATCTTGCTAAAACACACAATTTATATATATATATATATATATATATATATATATATATATTTTTTTTTTTTTTTTTTTTTTTTTTTTGTGGAGTGAACCATTTTGGAGATATTCCTTGTTATTTGTGTGCGTTTTGGAGAACTTATACTTCTGTCAAAGGAACATCGTTATTCATGTTTTGTATGTTAACCGCGCAAAGAGAACGGAATCTCAAAGCTTTAAAAGATTTGACTATCGCTCAAAGCCTACTGTATCACATATTCCCCTTGCACCTACAAGGAAATAAGCAATAAGATAATTTCTGCAAATGTTTATCTCAACCAACACGAAGAAGATACAGGAATATCTGTAACTGTTAGTGACTTCTGTGCGTCTCTGGACTTCGCTGGCTCCGCTCTCTGACCAGCCTCCGGTCTCACTTCACTTCATCCCTTCTCCCTTGGGGAGGGGGGGGGGTGGTAGCTCGCAATAGATCCATGTCTGGGTCGCAGTAGGTCGAGGTGTCCCCCTCCGTTACACACCCACCCACACCGACACAGACACACTCCCTCTCATTTCCTTCATTTATCGTCATATATGACCTACCAGGTTAGAAAATGTTAAAATATCTGATGTGTTGCAATCACATGCTTCTCTAGTCGTGTACAAACGGTTATCGTTCTATTTCATGTTAATCGAGAGAAACATTTGCAAAAATTGTTCTGTTACATATTTCCTTGTAGGTCAATGGAAATATGGGAACACAATAGATTTGAGCAACAATCAAATCTTTTAAGAGCTGTTCGCTATGTCATGGATTTGAAATACCATTCTCTTAGCTTTTTCTTTCTCTACTACGCACATAGTAGATATATAAGGTATTGCATTCCACTAAAAAATTCGATACCGATATTTCACTGGAAATACAGATTTTTGGGGGGTGCACTCAGTCTAGTTAGGTCCCTGAGGGACCAGTTAAGGAGCTACTCGCTAAAGAAGTAGCGATCCCCTGTTGCGAAGATCTCCAGTTCTGCATCCCACTCGTGACGCCTGTAGTGGTTAGAGGTGGGGGACGCAGCAGCCGGGCGGTAAGCCTTGTCCCGTGAAGGGCTGTTGTTCTAGGGGTAAAAATGTTGACTATAACAGGTATAAATTAAAGTATGTTGTTTAACGACCATGTCAATGGCCAGGATCATATCAGCGTCTCCGGTGTGCCGGAGTTTCATCCGGCAGGAGTTCTTTTACGTGCCAGTAAATCTACTGACATGGAGCTGGAACACACTCAAAAGCATCGGTCTGGGCCGGAGTTGAACCCGCGACCTTGGGATCAGTAGGTCAGCGTCTAACCATCTGAGCCACCCAGACCGACACTATAACAAAGAGCAGCCATTGATAACAAAGTAAGAAAATTTCAAAGCAGTTATTTTTAGCACTATTAATTGTTGCCTAAAATATAAAGTATGAAGGGTTAAAAGGATGGTTAATAAAAGAATGGTTGTACCTATATTGTCTCACAGATCTGAATTATGGACAACAAGAAAAGAAAATGAGTGAGAAATTTAATTCTCAAGAGGAGATAAAATTGTTCCATACTTGCTCATATAAAAATAAAGATATATATGAAGAATTAATGATTTTTAAAACTAACAATAAATTGAACAATTACAAGCGAAACTACAGAACATTGGACAGCACTGACAAAACATAATGATATACCGGGTGGAAGGTACTGCATTGGCTAATTAACCAGAAATTCTACATGATGAGTGGAACAGATATGTTCAATGTAAATGTCCTACGACCCTTTGAGTGTAGCCTTGGCAGCCTTGGCCTACCGCCCGGCTGCTGGATCCCCCACCTCGGCCCACAAGAGACGTCAAGAGCGGGGTCCAGTGGTGGAGAGTGGGACGTGGTCGCTTTGGTGAGAGTCAAGCCGTCTAGCCACTCAGCCATGGCGCGGCCTCAATACAATTGTCAATAAAGAACCGTTTCGCCGAAGAAAAATAATTTGGGTCGAATATTTGGAGCCGTCTAGGTTCTTGACGAATGGATATAAATGGTTTATTATTACACTAACTGTCGCGTAAACATTTTGTGAACAATGCTGTATTGTCTTTTTATCTTAATTCAAATAAATTTGCCCACAATTTAATGCTAGTGTCATGCAGTGTTTAATTTCTAAGAGAGATTTTGCAACGTCACGTCCAAATTCACGTCCATCGCAATAGTTTACGCGACGGTCACTTGGTGGATCTTCTAAGGCTATGCTAAATATAGACTTCTTAAACGTAAGCAGTACCGAACAAGTCACTAATGAACAGATGTTTATCGCATGAGATTTGGAAGTGCTTTCGTAAATCAAACGCAACGTACATGTAACCAACCCGCCACTGCAACACAATGTACGGCTGGGAGTTAAGGAGAGGCAAAGTCCGCGTATAGTGGAAGGAGGTAAACTCAAACTCCCCTCTTTCGCAAACGTTGGGCATCGCTGATGTAGAATCACTGATTAACGTATGGTCGAAGCAATACCTTCCACCCGGTATACCCAATAGGAATAAGGTTCTTAGGAAGATCTTTGAGGACGGATCAAGCAGGAGGTATATGGCTATACGTTGGAGTGAAGAAGAATATATATAAAGTTGCACGCATTTAATACATTAAAATAGAAAGCAAAATTAAGTGCATCTCCCTTTTAACATACAATAACAAAATGGAACATAAATTATTAACCCTTAAACAAACCACGAAGGGGCTTCCCTATACGGTTGTGATCGGAATGCAATCTTCGAGGAATACTAACAAACGCCTCTCGCAGCCGCATGTCCCCTCTGTTGACCGTACTGTGAACTAAATCAAATCAAAGCGGAATCTGAGACAACCGAAAAAAAAAAATGAGCTCTTGCTGTTCTTATGTGCCTAATGTCAGCATATTCCATATCCCACTCTGTGGAGTGCAACACTGTGCTATAGGTGCAAGTAAACTTTACTTTACTTTTGAACCCCATGTAAGGTTTGTAGTTTTGTATCCATGACAACTCTGTGGTGTGCCTCATTGTGCCATGGAAACAAGTGAACCTCATTTTGGAGTACAAGCCCGGTTATCTTGTTGGCAACAGTTAAAGAAGGAGTGCAAGCGATTGGTTTTTAATTCCTGAAGAACATAGTGTAATTATCATGCAAACTGTATGTGATAACCACAACTCCAAGGCCTGTTTCCCAGAAGTCCAGTAGCAGACACTACACTTTTTATTCCTTCCTCTTCTTTCCTTTTTATTATTTTTTGTACTTGTGTGTGGCGGCTCTTCGAGAAGACTAAAAAGAAAGAAGAAAGAAATAAGAAGGAATAAAAAAAGCGAATAGCAGCAGCATTGGAGGGCCAGTTTTTACTCCTGGCCGGGCTCAGATACTCCCTCCCCCCTGCCGCCTTCCTACTTCTATGTCAAGTTCTTATACCCTTCCTTCGTTTCCTCTCCCCGCAGTGGATGTACTGCCTGTGGGCCGCGACCCCGCGCCGGGACCTTTCTACAGCAAGAGCCTATTATTAGTTTCCTGGTAACTTCAAAGGAATTCGTGTTCGATTTCCCGAAAAAATTGACGCTCATTACCACAACCTTTGCTATCAGGTTTAATGAGACAACGGAGCCATCTGGTGACCCGGAAGATAGCAATTGCTTGGCATATATCTTATCAATCTTCAAAAAATCTCATATGATGCACTCACATTATTTTCTCTACTCTTGTACTAACTATTCTCACAAACACTTACTCCTCTATCTTCTTCATGTTAGTTGATATAAACATTTACAGAAATTATCGTATAGCATATTTTCCTGTATGTGCAAGGGGAATATGGGAACACAGTAGACTTTGAGCGACAGTCAAATCTTTTAAAGCTTTTAAATTCCGTTCTCTTTGTACGACCAAGGGATAAAAAGTGAATAACGACCTTCCATTTGAGAAAAGTTTAAGTGCTGCAGAACTCACACAAATAACAAGGAATATCTCCCAAACGGTTCACTAAAAATGCATTTGGACATAACTTGTGTGTTTTAAAGAGATCTACATTTTTTTTATAGTAAGTTTTGGTCTATCTCTTACGGTTTACCAGTAATGCAAAAGTCATCAAGAGTAAACAGGACTACATGGGCCATAGCCAGAAAATTCCAAATATACATTTCATTTGCCTTAAAAATATCTTAAAGATATGACATTTTAATCAAAATCGTTAGTCATTTTTGAGAAAATCAAAATTTTCGAAAAATTGTCCAAGTAAAGGGTAGTTTAGGGTGGAGGAATTTTCTTCAAAATCTTCGTATCACATCCTTGAAAGACATTAAACTTAAATACCAACTTTGGTTTTAATAGACTTTTCGTTTTTGAGTTATGCTGTTCAAAGACACACACAGACCTTTTTTCTAAAAATGCTTCTTTTTTATTCAGGGGACCTCAAAACATATATTTGAAATCTTGACATCGAAATTTTGGGTCAAATAGAACGCTTCCCCCACTTACCATACATAGTAGAGAAAGTAATAAAAACTAAACATTCGAAGAATATGAAACATTACTCCGGGCGTGTGTATTTCAAATGGTAATCTTTGAGACTTTTAATTCATGCACTCTGCTGAAACATATGACAAGATTCTGAAAATTGTTGAGTTCTGGGTTGTCCAAAAACTGAAAAGAAGTGGCATTCAAGCTATTAAAATAGAGTTTTCAATCGGTAATTTATCCATAGACGATTGTTTCCGAAGCAAAGAAGCCGAACGTTTCCAAAATTCTCGGAACGTCTGCGGGCTAAAAGTGCGATTAAATATATACATAATGGACTACAACTCGAATGGGGGGTGGGGGTGGGGTGGATAAAGCAGGCGGTTTATTTAAATGATATGGCGATTAGAGGTGAATTACAACTACAGTGCAATCTTGTACTACAACGAGATGTTTATTGGCGATAATCCTGCATGACAGCAGTGCAAAGGTTAAGGAAAATGACTGGGGTTAGATACTACCACATGCATTCTTGTTTTCCCTTCCTGAATATTGTGTTTTGTGGTTAATGATGCTCTCATTCATGTCTCTTTTTTTGTCAATGGTCATAACTGTTATGCTTTCTATTTTACATTTATTAGGAGTGTGCTCAGATATATCAGGATATCGTCAAACTATTGCTAGAAGTAAACAAAACATTGAGTGAGTGGTGAGTGAGTGAATGGTGAGTGAGTGAGTGTGTGAGTGAGAGAGTGAGTGAGTAGTGAGTGAGAGAGTGAGTAGTGAGAGAGTGAGTAGTGAGTGAGAGAGTAGTGAGTGAGAGAGTGAGTAGTGAGAGAGTGAGTAGTGAGTGAGAGAGTGAGTGAGTGAGAGAGTGAGTGAGTAGTGAGTGAGTGAGTAGTGAGTGAGTGAGTAGTGAGTGAGTGAGTAGTGAGTGAGAGAGTGAGTGAGTAGTGAGTGAGAGAGTGAGTGAGTAGTGAGTGAGAGAGTGAGTGAGAGAGTGAGTGAGAGAGTGAGTGAGAGAGTGAGTGAGAGAGTGAGTGAGAGAGTGAGTGAGAGAGTGAGTGAGAGAGTGAGTAAGAGAGTGAGTAAGAGAGTGAGTGAGAGAGTGAGTGAGTAGTGAGTGAGAGAGTGAGCGAGTAGTGAGTAAGAGAGTGAGTGAGTAGTGAGTGAGTAGTGAGTAAGAGAGTGAATGAGTAGTGAGTGAGAGAGTGAGTAAGTAGTGAGTGAGTAGTGAGTGAGAGAGTGAGTAAGAGAGTGAGTGAGTAGTGAGTAAGAGAGTGAGTGAGTAGTGAGTAAGTAGTGAGTGAGTAGTGAGTGAGAGAGTGAGTGAGTAGTGAGTAAGAGAGTGAGTGAGTAGTGAGTAAGTAGTGAGTGAGTAGTGAGTGAGTAGTGAGTGAGTAGTGAGTGAGAGAGTGAGTGACGGAATGAGTGAGTGGCAGAGTGAGTGAGTAGTGAGTGAAAGAGTGAGTAGTGAGTGACGGAATGAGTGAGTGACAGAGTGAGTGAGTAGTGAGTGAAAGAGTGAGTAGTGAGTGAGAGTGAGTGAGTGAGTGAGTGAGTGAGTGAGGTTTAAGAGCCCGTCGACAACTAGGTCATTCGTGCCCGATGAAGTGATCTATATTTATCTTCTCCCAGTCCTGTTGCGGTCGCCAAATGTGATGAGTTGGAGATAAATGAGAAAAAACAAATCAATTTTAACACAAAAGACCTTTATTAAAAACTTTTGCTTGCAAGATGTGCTACATAACACAGAACATATAACTATTCTACATAGCGTGCTTCACTTGTTTTTTTCCAATAAAACTTTGAGAAATCTCATTAATTTACAAAACAGTCGTAAAACTTCTACACAGGTGGTTATGCCTGCAGAATAGCTAGATACAAGTGCATATTCACCAAAACCTCCTTATATTTGGAATGGATTGTTAGAGGAACTCTGGTCATCTTTTTGGCTGCGTGCACAAAAGGGTGTGTGACCAAATGGTGCCTAGTTTGGATATGTTTACAGTGAGTAATTTACGCAAATTTTCATTAGAAAGTCCGTGACGATAAGTATTTGCTGAAAAAACAAATAAAATAAAGGCGACTGTGGCAACTAGGTCTTTCGTGACAATATTTGCGGGTAAAAATGCTGCTGTAACATTAACATGACTTCCTCTACCCCCCCCCCCCCTCTTCCATTTCAAGATGGAAGGACTAGGTGACGGAGTTGGGTGCGTTGCGGCAGGATGGTGGGTCTGCCGAGGGGTAACTTCCTGGGCTAACGCATGGCTAACGGCTTGAATCGTTAGGGTTCACCCCCTCATCCCTCCCTCGCAGTGCTCGGCTCCACGCTTCTGTTGTGCATGTCTATAGTTCATTTTATAATTGCACTGGCATCGCAAATAACGTATTCACAACAGTCAAGCGGAACCAGCTCTTATCACGTGATTTATTGCACGTGTCTCTGATGGACTAAAGTTAGATATGAATCTATCTCTACTGGATGGACGCGGAATAGCGACGAACTCTACTGCAACTAATGAAGGATGCACCGTGCGTTAGTTTAGGGTGAGGGATGTTTCTGAAACTCTTCGTGTCGCGCCCTGGAAGGTGCTGCACGAATACCAATTTTAATATTTAACCTATGTCTAGGTGGCGCTGTGGTCAAGCGGTTAGATCGTCCGCCTACCACCTAGACGGCCCGGGTTCGATCCCAGAGACCCGCATGTGGTATTCGAAGCGGCGTTTGGACGGGTTTTCTCCGGGTTCTCCGGTTACCTCCGTCACTCATTCCACCAATTGCTCCATAATCATCTTTCCAATCATCCATTTTCGCCTTCATCTCATATCATCCGCTTCCCCACTCTCATGTCTGGTGCTTGGCTGAACACTCGCTTCCAGGTCTTCACTCTGGTCCATAGGTTCGTCTGCTCTCCAACAGGCATCTGACTCTAGACACAAGCTTGGGGTAAGTCCTCCACACGGGGAGGGTGATCAGAAGAAGAAGAAAATAGGTTCATCTTCTGTGCCACTTTCCCCTGTGTCGGAACTTTCATCTCTTCTCTCATCTGCATTAGTATAACCGTCTTTGCAAATTCTCCATCTAGTTGCCCTTCATCGACATTGTCGCTCTGGGCGGCGCCGTGGCCGAGCGGTTAGCGCGCTCGCCTACCACCTAGGCGGCGCGGGTTCGATCCCAGGGACCCGCATGTGGTATTCGTGGTGGACGAAGCGGTGCTGGGATGGGTTTCCTCCAGGTAATCCGGTTTCCCCCGCCATCTCATTCCACCGGTGCTCCATCTTCATTCTATGTATCATCAGTGTCACCGCCTGCGGTGCCGTAGTAGTAAAAGCGGGCGTTAAACACTACAAACGATCGTCGCTCTGTGGTAAACGGGGAGCTAATTCTAACTCGTCTGAGTTGCTTAGATCATGGTCTGGATGGCTCAGTTGGTTAGACGCTGGCCTACTGATACCAAGGCCGCGGGTTCAAACCCGGCCCAGACAGATGGTTTTAACTGTGCTTAAAAAAACGACAGCTCCATGTCAGTAGATTTACTGGTATGTAAAAGAACTCCTGCGGGACGAAATTCCGGCACACCGGCGACGCTGATGTGATCCTGGCAATTGACAGCATCGTTAAACAACATAATAATTTTAAATTTTTGAGCGTTCCAGACACTGTAGGAACAAGGGATACGTTCGGTCACGTGGCCTCCAGTGGATGCAAATGCTGAAATTCGCAGCACGTTATTCCAATAATGATGGCTTATTAAAAAACCAGCAAAAGCGGAGGGCTGGCGACTACGGAGGGTTAACCAATTACTAAGTAGAGGAAGTATTGTACTCCACCCAAAAATTCGATGTCGAGATTGCACCAGAAATATATTTTTGAGGCCCCCTGAATCCAAAAAAGGTACAAGATATACATTTCATTTGTCATGAAAATATCTTAAACAAAATCGTTAGAGCTAGTTTTGAGAAAATAAAAATATACCAAATGCTACACGTAGTATTTTGGGGTATTCTCTTGAAGATATTCGTGCTGCTTCGTGGACAGAAAAACTAAAATACAAGAAGGGAAAGTTTGCTTACGATATATCTACTTTATTACACATATGTACTGCATTTCTTCGTCAATAAACTAATGTTTTAAATGATTATTCTATAAAACGAGTTTATACAAATTAATAATTCCTTAAAAGGAATTTGTGTAGTGGAAAGATAGCTGCAGGAATTCTTAGGCATATGGATGAACCAAGGACGTGTGCCACACCCGGGAACTGAACTGGGTCCGCTCCAACCAGACTCCTAGCCTGTAAAATTGATTTTCCGTGCACGAAATAGCCATGGCTGGCACACATTGTCTCTACACAAACAAAAGTAGGTATCTATCACATGCGCCGCGTAGCCTTCGCTATGCTTCCCGTAGGACATGGGATCTCACAGGGCGGCCCCCGTGCCACCTGTGGTCCACGATGTTTCAGTGGACATTTAAATCATAACTGTTAGGGTTACCAGACCTCCCGGAATTCCCGGACATGCCCTACATTTGAACCATTTGTCCTGCGTCCTGGGGGAATTTTTGAAAAGTCTCTAATGCCCTACACCAGGCATGGGCACGAGAGGAGAGGTAGCGATTGAACTTGCTTTACTCACCCCACATTCTCTTGCCTTGTGACGAAGGTTTTTTGATACAAGCGCAGTGGTGACTTCGTTGTTATTAACTATTTTGTTTATATTTAACATATTTTGTAAACAACATTATTACAGCTATCTCTCGTAAACAAATTACATAATCTTCAAGTTTATAACCTACCTTGATCATTATGCACGTAATATTCTCACGCTGCCTTATGATTAACATACAAAATTGTTTCCCTTTCACAATAAAGTAGTAACGTTCCATTGCTATTTAGCCTAAAAATATTTTAAAAATATTTGATCAACATAATGCATCTTTTGGTTTTAAACTCAATATATGTTCAAACCTTGAAATACGAAATACAATAACTCATATTGAATAAACTAACAAGAAACTAAACCCCTAAAAAGTGGAATCATACCGTCCCTTTTATATGTTAACAAATACGAGTATTCAGAAAGTACCTTTTGAAATTGTAAATAAATACCTGCAAGATAACCAAAGTTGACTTTATGCTTCTGATCAAAGTGACGCTTGATATTGTAACACTTTATACCGGGTGGAAGGGAAGTCATTATAGTAATTCAAACCAATGGTACATCTCGGTATTTGAAACACATTTTGTATCTTACGTTTTTGTCTCTATTTCCTACGGAGATATTTAAGTTTTGTCGAAAACAAGCTGGCAACACTGCAGCTTGTGTGGGTGTCACTCTCCCTAACTCAGTACATAAACAGCGTAACGGTGCGTCTTAAAAACATACTCATGCCCTGCCTTGTCACTCCGTGACTGGAGCGTACGCCCATCAGAAGTGTTAGCTCTCAAAACATTAGAACGAAAGCGAAAGTGCCCGACCTGTTTACATGCACAAACTAAGTTAATTCCTTGACCAACCTCAACACAACGTTGTTAACATACTTCACGTTTGAGAGAGCTGCTCGAAGTACTCCGTCACGTCTTTTAAGTGATTAATTATTTCGAAACCCTGTGTGATGTCACATAATTACTACTGAAGCCATGTCAGAAATAAGTTACTCTACGCATCTTACAAGTAACAAATTGTTATCTTCGTACATTCTTGTAGAATTACGCATCCAATTTGGAACAAAAGCCATTTATTTTTTCGAAATCGGCTGATCAAAGAACAAAATGCCATTCGACTTTTTTGTTTGTAATGATTCTATGAAGCACATATTAGAAGGAATGTAATGACTTCCCTTCCACCCTGTATTTGCAAATTGAAATGCACATATTAAGCAGCAAACTTTCCTGTTTTTGTAAGTTACACAAAATTCTCTCAGCCGCTCTTCATGAAACAGACGTCCAGACGAAACCATACTCGCCATGAATGAGGCGTGTCAGAAGATAAGGTAAAGCTGAATTGCAGTGAAGGGGAGGGATGGCTGATGGAGTGAGACAAGAACGCACTTCAGTGGAGTAGACCTTTGAGCCGATTTTGCCCATGCATGTTCTACACTTTCAGAAACAAGCAAAGATCGTTAGAAAATGAACTGGAAACTGGGAAAATAGAAATAATAACTGGTTATTAGCCATAATCACAACTTGCTATGGCTACGCCAGCTACAGTCAAAGAGTATACTTAATGCATTACTAACATTTAACGAGACACTGTCAACGCAGCATTTGCACTCCGAGGCAAATGGTTGGTGTTCTCTAGAGGCAAAGAGATGCTTTGCTCTCACTCTTCCATTTACACGTTGGTTATCGAAGAATAAGGAAGTGGAAAGTAAAGAATCTGTGTTCTAAGAAACAAAACTTAACAAAATTCTGCCGGTATTAAAGATTTCTTTGCTTAGCTCAAACAGGTCGCATATTTTTCCTATTTGAAAGCCGATCAGTTTGCCGTCCCGCACAGCATACTAAGCGTTGTCGGTGTTTTTATTTTATTTTTATTTTTTATTGTATTTATTTATTTATTTATTTATTTATTTATTTATTTATTTATTTATTTATTTATTTATTTATTTATTTATTTATTTATTTATTTATTTGTTTGTTTGTTTGTTTCTCTCTCTCTACCTACCTACCTACCTACCTACCTACCTACCTACCTACCTACCTACCTACCTACCTACCTACCTACCTACCTACCTACCTACCTACCTACCTACCTACCTACCTACCTACCTACCTACCTACCTACCTACCTACCTACCTACCTACCTACCTACCTACCTACCTACCTACCTACCTACCTACCTACCTACCTACCTACCTACCTACCTACCTACCTACCTACCTACCTACCTACCTACCTACCTACCTACCTACCTACCTACCTACCTACCTACCTACCTACCTACCTACCTACCTACCTACCTACCTACCTACCTACCTACCTACCTACCTACCTACCTACCTACCTACCTACCTACCTACCTACCTACCTACCTACCTACCTACCTACCTACCTACCTACCTACCTACCTACCTACCTACCTACCTACCTACCTACCTACCTACCTACCTACCTACCTACCTACCTACCTACCTACCTACCTACCTACCTACCTACCTACCTACCTACCTACCTACCTACCTACCTACCTACCTACCTACCTACCTACCTACCTACCTACCTACCTACCTACCTACCTACCTACCTACCTACCTACCTACCTACCTACCTACCTACCTACCTACCTACCTACCTACCTACCTACCTACCTACCTACCTACCTACCTACCTACCTACCTACCTACCTACCTACCTACCTACCTACCTACCTACCTACCTACCTACCTACCTACCTACCTACCTACCTACCTACCTACCTACCTACCTACCTACCTACCTACCTACCTACCTACCTACCTACCTACCTACCTACCTACCTACCTACCTACCTACCTACCTACCTACCTACCTACCTACCTACCTACCTACCTACCTACCTACCTACCTACCTACCTACCTACCTACCTACCTACCTACCTACCTACCTACCTACCTACCTACCTACCTACCTACCTACCTACCTACCTACCTACCTACCTACCTACCTACCTACCTACCTACCTACCTACCTACCTACCTACCTACCTACCTACCTACCTACCTACCTACCTACCTACCTACCTACCTACCTACCTACCTACCTACCTACCTACCTACCTACCTACCTACCTACCTACCTACCTACCTACCTACCTACCTACCTACCTACCTACCTACCTACCTACCTACCTACCTACCTACCTACCTACCTACCTACCTACCTACCTACCTACCTACCTACCTACCTACCTACCTACCTACCTACCTACCTACCTACCTACCTACCTACCTACCTACCTACCTACCTACCTACCTACCTACCTACCTACCTACCTACCTACCTACCTACCTACCTACCTACCTACCTACCTACCTACCTACCTACCTACCTACCTACCTACCTACCTACCTACCTACCTACCTACCTACCTACCTACCTACCTACCTACCTACCTACCTACCTACCTACCTACCTACCTACCTACCTACCTACCTACCTACCTACCTACCTACCTACCTACCTACCTACCTACCTACCTGTCTGTGTCTATCTGTGTCTATCTGTCTCTATCTGTCTCTAGCTGTCTCTATCTGTCTCTATCTGTCTCTATCTGTCTCTAGCTGTCTCTATCTGTCTCTACCTGTCTCTACCTGTCTCTACCTGTCTCTACCTGTCTCTACCTGTCTCTACCTGTCTCTACCTGTCTCTACCTGTGTCTACCTGTCCGTCCGTCCGTCCCTCCGTCCGTCCGTCCGTCCGTCCGTCCGTCCGTCCGTCCGTCCGTCCGTCCGTCCGTCCCTCCGTCCCTCCGTCCCTCCGTCCCTCCGTCCGTCCGTCCGTCCGTCCCTCCGTCCCTCCGTCCCTCCGTCCCTCCGTCCCTCCGTCCCTCCGTCCATCCGTCCGTCCGTCCGTCCGTCCGTCCGTCCGTCCATCCGTCCATCCGTCCATCCGTCCATCCATCCATGCATCCATCTATTTATTTATTTAATTATTTATTTTTGACATCCTGTATGTCGTATGCTGTCTTTAGCAACTAAGGTTATATCGTCGGCTGTACCGCTGCAACAATTGTTCATAGCCAATGATGACTTGGTTTACTGTGTACCCAAATCTGTGAAGTCCTCTTCATTTTGAATGACTTTTGCATAACTGGGTAACCGTAAGAGATACACGAAATCTTCGTTTTTCTTTCTTTCTCTCTTTCTTCGACTTTTCCCCCTCTGATCATGCACGAAAAACGGAATTGCAAAGTCATCACATAGCGACCAGCTAAAACAGTTGACTATCCCTTTAAGTCTACTATAGTACCGTAATCCTGTTGTAACAACAAGGAAGGCCGCGCAGTAGCTGAGTGGCTAGACCAGTCGCTTCTCACTAAAGCGCCCCGGGTTCGATCCCAGGCAACCGCATGTGGGATTGGTGGTGGACGAAGCGGCGCTGGGATGGGTTTCCTCCGGGTTCTCCGGTTTCCCCCGCCATCTCATTCCACCGGTGCTCCATCTTCATTCCATGCATCATCAGTGTCACCGCCTCGGTGCCGTATGTAATAAAAGCGGGCGTTAGACACTACAAAAGACAAGGAAATGGGCAATAAGATAATTTCTCAATTTCTGCAAATACTTATCTCTATTAACATGAAGTAGATCGAACAATAAGTGTTTGTAAGAGCAGTTTGTACAACAGTGAGTAAAGAAATTTATGTGACTGCAACATAACAGACTATTTTTACTTTCTCTACTACGTATAGTAAGTAGAGGAAGTATTGATTAAAAATTCGATATCGAGTTTTGTCAAGAGCTACCAACAACCCATTTTTACTTTCTCTACTACGTATAGTACCGCCTCCGTAGCGCAGTTGGTAGCGCGCTTGCCTCTGGCGCGGAGGACCCGGGTTCGATCCCCGGTACCATGGGGATTTTATCCCCTCTGGGAGGTCTGGCACGGGGTGCACTCAGCCTCGTTAGGTCCCGGGGGGACCAATTGAGGAGCTACTTGATGGAGAAGTAGCGGCCCCAGGTCTAGAAGACCGCATAACTGGCCGGGAAGGCTCGGGGCGCTGACCACGTCCCACCCTCCAGTACTGCACCTCACCAATGACGCCTGTAGTGGGCAGAGGTGGGGGACGCAGCGGCTGGGCGGTAGGCCTTGGCCCCTCGTGGGCTGTCGCGCCGGGGTAGAAGACTACGTATAGTGAAAAACTTGAAAACTCACAGCTAATCGCCAATATTTAAGGCAGTATATTTTGTGATGTGCTCTGGTTTCGGAGTATCATGGGTTAGTTGTTGACTGCTTGTGTTTACATCAAGTCGGAACCTAAAGGGGTGCGATTATAGGACTACTTCTTCCTTCAGGTGTGAAAACAGCTTCTCGTCTTCTGATGCGTCTGTTTCATCTTCTACAGCCAAGCTATTTAGAAGATATATGTTTTATCTTCCAGTGTTCCTTATCTGTTCATTAATTCACCACTGTTTACTTCCCCCCCCCCCTCCATTTCATCACATTTCTGTCTCATTCACTCTTCTATTGGCTTATCATTTTCCTTCTTAGTTCTTTGGCGGGATGGCTCAGGCGATAACGTCTGTGGACCGCATTCTGGAGGTCGCGGGTTAGATCCCCGTGATCAACCTTTCTGACCGATGAGTTTTTCTGAAGGTTTCCCCGGGTCGCCAGGAGAATGCTGGGAAGGATTTCCATATCTTCGAATTTTCTGTACCTCCATTTCGTTACATTAATCATTTCATTTCACTCTTCATCCCGTTAGATTATTTCAGGGTTGGTGAGCGTCGCGGCAGCAGCATGGCAGGGGAAACAAATGAGCTCTGGAAATCTCGTCAACCCGGATTAGAAGGCGAGCCTACTGGTTTCCCGGCCCCCCATAGGACGGTACAGCCATGGAAAAAATGATTGAGCGCATTAGGAGAGGATAATATTTCTAAGTTCTACATCTTGTTGCAGCGTGGTGTGCACAAGTCGATATTTCCAACATGCAGCCTGAGTTTATTGATACCTACTCTGTTTCTTATGTTATCGTCTGTCGGAAAAACAAATAGACTGTGCCTTGAATTATCACTCGCATTTGTATTCGTTCCTGATAAAGGAAGTGACGGTGACAGCCTATTTGTGTGTCCGACAGACGATAACATATGGAACAGACTACCAATAAACTCGGCTGCATGTTGGAAATATCGATTGGTGTAAACCGTACTGCAACACGACGTTAATACGCTCCATCATTTTTCCATGGCTGTACAAGCCCGAGAGGGGAGGGGAGCTGGTGTGCTAGTCCCGCGCCCCCCTTGAGAGTACGAACCCGAAGGAGTGGGAGAGGAACCGGGCTGAACCAGTCTCCACCGGGGTGCTTCTAAGTAGGAAAATGTAGGGGCTCTGCGCTCTGCTCTGTCGTGGCAACGTTCCGGCCGCCCTTAGGATCTATTCGCCTCATCCACCCTCCCGGGGGTTGCCCCCTCGGGCATAGGCACAAAAGATCGCCTTTCGGTCGAGGTGCTAAGTTCCCCTCCGCAAGGTGTCATTGACTCATCTACTACTCTATAAACTATTCTCACAAAAGTTTCTTTGTTTACTTTATTTCAATAGAGGTAAATGTTTGGAGAAATAGTATTACATATTATACTTCTCATTCTAGGTGTAGCGATATAGGAGACATCGTCAGAGTTTTACCAGAGAAGGTAGTGCCAGCATCTTACAGACCATATACAGGTTTAAACTCTGTAATAGTGAGATAAAACAACACTTCAGACATTAACAAGCTTACGGTGAGTCGAAACGCCCTATCTCTCCAATGTTAATATATGACCCATTATCTAGAATACTATTTAAGATAATTAGCTGAATTTTTAAAGACATGTTCAGTGGTATTTTCGCAGTTGACTGATGAAACAAAAGCAGATTTTCTTCAGCAGAAACAAACTTATGATTTTTTTTAAATGTTTTTTTTAGATTTTTATTTAAATATAAGTAGCTTAAATTAAAAAAAAAACAAAAAAAAAAAAAAAAACTAGTATGCCAGAAAGATAAAACTCTTTTCATTAAAGTAAAGCTTATTTAGTTGCAAATGTGTGATAAAAATGTCACCATAGGTGTGTGTAGAAAATTATTAGTTCTTCAGAAATTGCAGTTAAATAAGATGAGGAAGCCTAAAACCCTGTGCGATTTGACGTGGAATGACTTACCTGTAAGGAAGACAGGTCAACATTACTTTGAGCACACTCGTTGCAATATGCTAACCCCATCTGCTGCACCACATCCCCGCGTGCAGTTGAACTGGCGCATTCAGGGGGAAGGCTTTTTTCTTTATCTCTTGTTTCTTTTTACTTGTGTTGGTGCATGTTCCATATATATTTTTTTCCGAGCCAATCCCTCCAGCAGAGCGTGTTGAACACAGCTATGGCTGAACCTGGTCCAGGGACCGATATAACTGACGTCACTCGTCTCCAAGGAAACGACTGTTTTTTGTTCAAGTTTTTAATAAACTCAACTACTGCTAGAGCAAGAGTAACTATCACTCGCATTTGTATTTGTTCCTGATAAAGGAAGTGACGGTGACAGCATATTTGTGTGTCCGACAGACGATAACATATGGAACAGACTACCAATAAACTCGGCTGCATAATTTTCTGTACCTCCATTTCGTTACATTAATCATTTCAGTTCACTCTTCATCCCGTTAGATTATTTCAGGGTTGGTGAGCGTCGCGGCAGCAGCATGGCAGGGGAAACAAATGAGCTCTGGAAATCTCGTCAACCCGGATTAGAAGGCGAGCCTACTGGTTTCCCGGCCCCCCATAGGACGGTACAGCCATGGGAAAAATAATTGAGCGCATTAGGAGAGGATAATATTTCTAAGTTCTACATCTTGTTGCAGCGTGGTGTGCACAAGTCGATATTTCCAACATGCAGCCTGAGTTTATTGATACCTACTCTGTTTCTTATGTTATCGTCTGTCGGAAAAACAAATAGACTGTGCCTTGAATTATCACTCGCATTTGTATTCGTTCCTGATAAAGGAAGTGACGGTGACAGCATATTTGTGTGTCCGACAGACGATAACATATGGAACAGACTACCAATAAACTCGGCTGCATGTTGGAAATATCGATTGGTGTAAACCGTACTGCAACACGACGTTAATACGCTCCATCATTTTTCCATGGCTGTACAAGCCCGAGAGGGGAGGGGAGCTGGTGTGCTAGTCCCGCGCCCCCCTTGAGAGTACGAACCCGAAGGAGTGGGAGAGGAACCGGGCTGAACCAGTCTCCACCGGGGTGCTTCTAAGTAGGAAAATGTAGGGACTCTGCGCTCTGCTCTGTCGTGGCAACGTTCCGGCCGCCCTTAGGATCTATTCGCCTCATCCACCCTCCCGGGGGTTGCCCCCTCGGGCATAGGCACAAAAGATCGCCTTTCGGTCGAGGTGCTAAGTTCCCCTCCGCAAGGTGTCATTGACTCATCTACTACTCTATAAACTATTCTCACAAAAGTTTCTTTGTTTACTTTATTTCAATAGAGGTAAATGTTTGGAGAAATAGTATTACATATTATACTTCTCATTCTAGGTGTAGCGATATAGGAGACATCGTCAGAGTTTTACCAGAGAAGGTAGTGCCAGCATCTTACAGACCATATACAGGTTTAAACTCTGTAATAGTGACATAAAACAACACTTCAGACATTAACAAGCTTACGGTGAGTCGAAACGCCCTATCTCTCCAATGTTAATATATGACCCATTATCTAGAATACTATTTAAGATAATTAGCTGAATTTTTAAAGACATGTTCAGTGGTATTTTCGCAGTTGACTGATGAAACAAAAGCAGATTTTCTTCAGCAGAAACAAACTTATGATTTTTTTAAAATGTTTTTTTTAGATTTTTATTTAAATATAAGTAGCTTAAATTAAAAAAAAAAAAAAAAAAAAAAAAAAAAAAAAAACTAGTATGCCAGAAAGATAAAACTCTTTTCATTAAAGTAAAGCTTATTTAGTTGCAAATGTGTGATAAAAATGTCACCATAGGTGTGTGTAGAAAATTATTAGTTCTTCAGAAATTGCAGTTAAATAAGATGAGGAAGCCTAAAACCCTGTGCGATTTGACGTGGAATGACTTACCTGTAAGGAAGACAGGTCAACATTACTTTGAGCACACTCGTTGCAATATGCTAACCCCATCTGCTGCACCACATCCCCGCGTGCAGTTGAACTGGCGCATTCAGGGGGAAGGTTTTTTTCTTTATCTCTTGTTTCTTTTTACTTGTGTTGGTGCATGTTCCATATATATTTTTTTCCGAGCCAATCCCTCCAGCAGAGCGTGTTGAACACAGCTATGGCTGAACCTGGTCCAGGGACCGATATAACTGACGTCACTCGTCTCCAAGGAAACGACTGTTTTTTGTTCAAGTTTTTAATAAACTCAACTACTGCTAGAGCAAGAGTAACTATCACTCGCATTTGTATTTGTTCCTGATAAAGGAAGTGACGGTGACAGCATATTTGTGTGTCCGACAGACGATAACATATGGAACAGACTACCAATAAACTCGGCTGCATGTTGGAAATATCGATTGGTGTAAACCGTACTGCAACACGACGTTAATACGCTCCATCATTTTTCCATGGCTGTACAAGCCCGAGAGGGGAGGGGAGCTGGTGTGCTAGTCCCGCGCCCCCCTTGAGAGTACGAACCCGAAGGAGTGGGAGAGGAACCGGGCTGAACCAGTCTCCACCGGGGTGCTTCTAAGTAGGAAAATGTAGGGACTCTGCGCTCTGCTCTGTCGTGGCAACGTTCCGGCCGCCCTTAGGATCTATTCGCCTCATCCACCCTCCCGGGGGTTGCCCCCTCGGGCATAGGCACAAAAGATCGCCTTTCGGTCGAGGTGCTAAGTTCCCCTCCGCAAGGTGTCATTGACTCATCTACTACTCTATAAACTATTCTCACAAAAGTTTCTTTGTTTACTTTATTTCAATAGAGGTAAATGTTTGGAGAAATAGTATTACATATTATACTTCTCATTCTAGGTGTAGCGATATAGGAGACATCGTCAGAGTTTTACCAGAGAAGGTAGTGCCAGCATCTTACAGACCATATACAGGTTTAAACTCTGTAATAGTGAGATAAAACAACACTTCAGACATTAACAAGCTTACGGTGAGTCGAAACGCCCTATCTCTCCAATGTTAATATATGACCCATTATCTAGAATACTATTTAAGATAATTAGCTGAATTTTTAAAGACATGTTCAGTGGTATTTTCGCAGTTGACTGATGAAACAAAACCAGATTTTCTTCAGCAGAAACAAACTTATGATTTTTTTTAAATGTTTTTTTTAGATTTTTATTTAAATATAAGTAGCTTAAATTAAAAAAAAAAAAAAAAAAAAAAAAAAACTAGTATGCCAGAAAGATAAAACTCTTTTCATTAAAGTAAAGCTTATTTAGTTGCAAATGTGTGATAAAAATGTCACCATAGGTGTGTGTAGAAAATTATTAGTTCTTCAGAAATTGCAGTTAAATAAGATGAGGAAGCCTAAAACCCTGTGCGATTTGACGTGGAATGACTTACCTGTAAGGAAGACAGGTCAACATTACTTTGAGCACACTCGTTGCAATATGCTAACCCCATCTGCTGCACCACATCCCCGCGTGCAGTTGAACTGGCGCATTCAGGGGGAAGGTTTTTTTCTTTATCTCTTGTTTCTTTTTACTTGTGTTGGTGCATGTTCCATATATATTTTTTTCCGAGCCAATCCCTCCAGCAGAGCGTGTTGAACACAGCTATGGCTGAACCTGGTCCAGGGACCGATATAACTGACGTCACTCGTCTCCAAGGAAACGACTGTTTTTTGTTCAAGTTTTTAATAAACTCAACTACTGCTAGAGCAAGAGTAACTATCACCCGCATTTGTATTTGTTCCTGATAAAGGAAGTGACGGTGACAGCATATTTGTGTGTCCGACAGACGATAACATATGGAACAGACTACCAATAAACTCGGCTGCATAATTTTCTGTACCTCCATTTCGTTACATTAATCATTTCAGTTCACTCTTCATCCCGTTAGATTATTTCAGGGTTGGTGAGCGTCGCGGCAGCAGCATGGCAGGGGAAACAAATGAGCTCTGGAAATCTCGTCAACCCGGATTAGAAGGCGAGCCTACTGGTTTCCCGGCCCCCCATAGGACGGTACAGCCATGGGAAAAATAATTGAGCGCATTAGGAGAGGATAATATTTCTAAGTTCTACATCTTGTTGCAGCGTGGTGTGCACAAGTCGATATTTCCAACATGCAGCCTGAGTTTATTGATACCTACTCTGTTTCTTATGTTATCGTCTGTCGGAAAAACAAATAGACTGTGCCTTGAATTATCACTCGCATTTGTATTCGTTCCTGATAAAGGAAGTGACGGTGACAGCCTATTTGTGTGTCCGACAGACGATAACATATGGAACAGACTACCAATAAACTCGGCTGCATGTTGGAAATATCGATTGGTGTAAACCGTACTGCAACACGACGTTAATACGCTCCATCATTTTTCCATGGCTGTACAAGCCCGAGAGGGGAGGGGAGCTGGTGTGCTAGTCCCGCGCCCCCCTTGAGAGTACGAACCCGAAGGAGTGGGAGAGGAACCGGGCTGAACCAGTCTCCACCGGGGTGCTTCTAAGTAGGAAAATGTAGGGACTCTGCGCTCTGCTCTGTCGTGGCAACGTTCCGGCCGCCCTTAGGATCTATTCGCCTCATCCACCCTCCCGGGGGTTGCCCCCTCGGGCATAGGCACAAAAGATCGCCTTTCGGTCGAGGTGCTAAGTTCCCCTCCGCAAGGTGTCATTGACTCATCTACTACTCTATAAACTATTCTCACAAAAGTTTCTTTGTTTACTTTATTTCAATAGAGGTAAATGTTTGGAGAAATAGTATTACATATTATACTTCTCATTCTAGGTGTAGCGATATAGGAGACATCGTCAGAGTTTTACCAGAGAAGGTAGTGCCAGCATCTTACAGACCATATACAGGTTTAAACTCTGTAATAGTGAGATAAAACAACACTTCAGACATTAACAAGCTTACGGTGAGTCGAAACGCCCTATCTCTCCAATGTTAATATATGACCCATTATCTAGAATACTATTTAAGATAATTAGCTGAATTTTTAAAGACATGTTCAGTGGTATTTTCGCAGTTGACTGATGAAACAAAACCAGATTTTCTTCAGCAGAAACAAACTTATGATTTTTTTTAAATGTTTTTTTTAGATTTTTATTTAAATATAAGTAGCTTAAATTAAAAAAAAAAAAAAAAAAAAACTAGTATGCCAGAAAGATAAAACTCTTTTCATTAAAGTAAAGCTTATTTAGTTGCAAATGTGTGATAAAAATGTCACCATAGGTGTGTGTAGAAAATTATTAGTTCTTCAGAAATTGCTGTTAAATAAGATGAGGAAGCCTAAAACCCTGTGCGATTTGACGTGGAATGACTTACCTGTAAGGAAGACAGGTCAACATTACTTTGAGCACACTCGTTGCAATATGCTAACCCCATCTGCTGCACCACATCCCCGCGTGCAGTTGAACTGGCGCATTCAGGGGGAAGGCTTTTTTCTTTATCTCTTGTTTCTTTTTACTTGTGTTGGTGCATGTTCCATATATATTTTTTTCCGAGCCAATCCCTCCAGCAGAGCGTGTTGAACACAGCTATGGCTGAACCTGGTCCAGGGACCGATATAACTGACGTCACTCGTCTCCAAGGAAACGACTGTTTTTTGTTCAAGTTTTTAATAAACTCAACTACTGCTAGAGCAAGAGTAACTATCACCCGCATTTGTATTTGTTCCTGATAAAGGAAGTGACGGTGACAGCATATTTGTGTGTCCGACAGACGATAACATATGGAACAGACTACCAATAAACTCGGCTGCATAATTTTCTGTACCTCCATTTCGTTACATTAATCATTTCAGTTCACTCTTCATCCCGTTAGATTATTTCAGGGTTGGTGAGCGTCGCGGCAGCAGCATGGCAGGGGAAACAAATGAGCTCTGGAAATCTCGTCAACCCGGATTAGAAGGCGAGCCTACTGGTTTCCCGGCCCCCCATAGGACGGTACAGCCATGGGAAAAATAATTGAGCGCATTAGGAGAGGATAATATTTCTAAGTTCTACATCTTGTTGCAGCGTGGTGTGCACAAGTCGATATTTCCAACATGCAGCCTGAGTTTATTGATACCTACTCTGTTTCTTATGTTATCGTCTGTCGGAAAAACAAATAGACTGTGCCTTGAATTATCACTCGCATTTGTATTCGTTCCTGATAAAGGAAGTGACGGTGACAGCATATTTGTGTGTCCGACAGACGATAACATATGGAACAGACTACCAATAAACTCGGCTGCATGTTGGAAATATCGATTGGTGTAAACCGTACTGCAACACGACGTTAATACGCTCCATCATTTTTCCATGGCTGTACAAGCCCGAGAGGGGAGGGGAGCTGGTGTGCTAGTCCCGCGCCCCCCTTGAGAGTACGAACCCGAAGGAGTGGGAGAGGAACCGGGCTGAACCAGTCTCCACCGGGGTGCTTCTAAGTAGGAAAATGTAGGGACTCTGCGCTCTGCTCTGTCGTGGCAACGTTCCGGCCGCCCTTAGGATCTATTCGCCTCATCCACCCTCCCGGGGGTTGCCCCCTCGGGCATAGGCACAAAAGATCGCCTTTCGGTCGAGGTGCTAAGTTCCCCTCCGCAAGGTGTCATTGACTCATCTACTACTCTATAAACTATTCTCACAAAAGTTTCTTTGTTTACTTTATTTCAATAGAGGTAAATGTTTGGAGAAATAGTATTACATATTATACTTCTCATTCTAGGTGTAGCGATATAGGAGACATCGTCAGAGTTTTACCAGAGAAGGTAGTGCCAGCATCTTACAGACCATATACAGGTTTAAACTCTGTAATAGTGACATAAAACAACACTTCAGACATTAACAAGCTTACGGTGAGTCGAAACGCCCTATCTCTCCAATGTTAATATATGACCCATTATCTAGAATACTATTTAAGATAATTAGCTGAATTTTTAAAGACATGTTCAGTGGTATTTTCGCAGTTGACTGATGAAACAAAAGCAGATTTTCTTCAGCAGAAACAAACTTATGATTTTTTTTAAATGTTTTTTTTAGATTTTTATTTAAATATAAGTAGCTTAAATTAAAAAAAAAAAAAAAAAAAAAAACTAGTATGCCAGAAAGATAAAACTCTTTTCATTAAAGTAAAGCTTATTTAGTTGCAAATGTGTGATAAAAATGTCACCATAGGTGTGTGTAGAAAATTATTAGTTCTTCAGAAATTGCAGTTAAATAAGATGAGGAAGCCTAAAACCCTGTGCGATTTGACGTGGAATGACTTACCTGTAAGGAAGACAGGTCAACATTACTTTGAGCACACTCGTTGCAATATGCTAACCCCATCTGCTGCACCACATCCCCGCGTGCAGTTGAACTGGCGCATTCAGGGGGAAGGCTTTTTTCTTTATCTCTTGTTTCTTTTTACTTGTGTTGGTGCATGTTCCATATATATTTTTTTCCGAGCCAATCCCTCCAGCAGAGCGTGTTGAACACAGCTATGGCTGAACCTGGTCCAGGGACCGATATAACTGACGTCACTCGTCTCCAAGGAAACGACTGTTTTTTGTTCAAGTTTTTAATAAACTCAACTACTGCTAGAGCAAGAGTAACTATCACCCGCATTTGTATTTGTTCCTGATAAAGGAAGTGACGGTGACAGCATATTTGTGTGTCCGACAGACGATAACATATGGAACAGACTACCAATAAACTCGGCTGCATAATTTTCTGTACCTCCATTTCGTTACATTAATCATTTCAGTTCACTCTTCATCCCGTTAGATTATTTCAGGGTTGGTGAGCGTCGCGGCAGCAGCATGGCAGGGGAAACAAATGAGCTCTGGAAATCTCGTCAACCCGGATTAGAAGGCGAGCCTACTGGTTTCCCGGCCCCCCATAGGACGGTACAGCCATGGGAAAAATAATTGAGCGCATTAGGAGAGGATAATATTTCTAAGTTCTACATCTTGTTGCAGCGTGGTGTGCACAAGTCGATATTTCCAACATGCAGCCTGAGTTTATTGATACCTACTCTGTTTCTTATGTTATCGTCTGTCGGAAAAACAAATAGACTGTGCCTTGAATTATCACTCGCATTTGTATTCGTTCCTGATAAAGGAAGTGACGGTGACAGCATATTTGTGTGTCCGACAGACGATAACATATGGAACAGACTACCAATAAACTCGGCTGCATGTTGGAAATATCGATTGGTGTAAACCGTACTGCAACACGACGTTAATACGCTCCATCATTTTTCCATGGCTGTACAAGCCCGAGAGGGGAGGGGAGCTGGTGTGCTAGTCCCGCGCCCCCCTTGAGAGTACGAACCCGAAGGAGTGGGAGAGGAACCGGGCTGAACCAGTCTCCACCGGGGTGCTTCTAAGTAGGAAAATGTAGGGACTCTGCGCTCTGCTCTGTCGTGGCAACGTTCCGGCCGCCCTTAGGATCTATTCGCCTCATCCACCCTCCCGGGGGTTGCCCCCTCGGGCATAGGCACAAAAGATCGCCTTTCGGTCGAGGTGCTAAGTTCCCCTCCGCAAGGTGTCATTGACTCATCTACTACTCTATAAACTATTCTCACAAAAGTTTCTTTGTTTACTTTATTTCAATAGAGGTAAATGTTTGGAGAAATAGTATTACATATTATACTTCTCATTCTAGGTGTAGCGATATAGGAGACATCGTCAGAGTTTTACCAGAGAAGGTAGTGCCAGCATCTTACAGACCATATACAGGTTTAAACTCTGTAATAGTGAGATAAAACAACACTTCAGACATTAACAAGCTTACGGTGAGTCGAAACGCCCTATCTCTCCAATGTTAATATATGACCCATTATCTAGAATACTATTTAAGATAATTAGCTGAATTTTTAAAGACATGTTCAGTGGTATTTTCGCAGTTGACTGATGAAACAAAAGCAGATTTTCTTCAGCAGAAACAAACTTATGATTTTTTTTAAATGTTTTTTTTAGATTTTTATTTAAATATAAGTAGCTTAAATTAAAAAAAAAAAAAAAAAAAAAAAACTAGTATGCCAGAAAGATAAAACTCTTTTCATTAAAGTAAAGCTTATTTAGTTGCAAATGTGTGATAAAAATGTCACCATAGGTGTGTGTAGAAAATTATTAGTTCTTCAGAAATTGCAGTTAAATAAGATGAGGAAGCCTAAAACCCTGTGCGATTTGACGTGGAATGACTTACCTGTAAGGAAGACAGGTCAACATTACTTTGAGCACACTCGTTGCAATATGCTAACCCCATCTGCTGCACCACATCCCCGCGTGCAGTTGAACTGGCGCATTCAGGGGGAAGGCTTTTTTCTTTATCTCTTGTTTCTTTTTACTTGTGTTGGTGCATGTTCCATATATATTTTTTTCCGAGCCAATCCCTCCAGCAGAGCGTGTTGAACACAGCTATGGCTGAACCTGGTCCAGGGACCGATATAACTGACGTCACTCGTCTCCAAGGAAACGACTGTTTTTTGTTCAAGTTTTTAATAAACTCAACTACTGCTAGAGCAAGAGTAACTATCACCCGCATTTGTATTTGTTCCTGATAAAGGAAGTGACGGTGACAGCATATTTGTGTGTCCGACAGACGATAACATATGGAACAGACTACCAATAAACTCGGCTGCATGTTGGAAATATCGATTGGTGTAAACCGTACTGCAACACGACGTTAATACGCTCCATCATTTTTCCATGGCTGTACAAGCCCGAGAGGGGAGGGGAGCTGGTGTGCTAGTCCCGCGCCCCCCTTGAGAGTACGAACCCGAAGGAGTGGGAGAGGAACCGGGCTGAACCAGTCTCCACCGGGGTGCTTCTAAGTAGGAAAATGTAGGGACTCTGCGCTCTGCTCTGTCGTGGCAACGTTCCGGCCGCCCTTAGGATCTATTCGCCTCATCCACCCTCCCGGGGGTTGCCCCCTCGGGCATAGGCACAAAAGATCGCCTTTCGGTCGAGGTGCTAAGTTCCCCTCCGCAAGGTGTCATTGACTCATCTACTACTCTATAAACTATTCTCACAAAAGTTTCTTTGTTTACTTTATTTCAATAGAGGTAAATGTTTGGAGAAATAGTATTACATATTATACTTCTCATTCTAGGTGTAGCGATATAGGAGACATCGTCAGAGTTTTACCAGAGAAGGTAGTGCCAGCATCTTACAGACCATATACAGGTTTAAACTCTGTAATAGTGACATAAAACAACACTTCAGACATTAACAAGCTTACGGTGAGTCGAAACGCCCTATCTCTCCAATGTTAATATATGACCCATTATCTAGAATACTATTTAAGATAATTAGCTGAATTTTTAAAGACATGTTCAGTGGTATTTTCGCAGTTGACTGATGAAACAAAAGCAGATTTTCTTCAGCAGAAACAAACTTATGATTTTTTTTAAATGTTTTTTTTAGATTTTTATTTAAATATAAGTAGCTTAAATTATAAAAAAAAAAAAAAAAAAAAAAAAAAAACTAGTATGCCAGAAAGATAAAACTCTTTTCATTAAAGTAAAGCTTATTTAGTTGCAAATGTGTGATAAAAATGTCACCATAGGTGTGTGTAGAAAATTATTAGTTCTTCAGAAATTGCAGTTAAATAAGATGAGGAAGCCTAAAACCCTGTGCGATTTGACGTGGAATGACTTACCTGTAAGGAAGACAGGTCAACATTACTTTGAGCACACTCGTTGCAATATGCTAACCCCATCTGCTGCACCACATCCCCGCGTGCAGTTGAACTGGCGCATTCAGGGGGAAGGTTTTTTTCTTTATCTCTTGTTTCTTTTTACTTGTGTTGGTGCATGTTCCATATATATTTTTTTCCGAGCCAATCCCTCCAGCAGAGCGTGTTGAACACAGCTATGGCTGAACCTGGTCCAGGGACCGATATAACTGACGTCACTCGTCTCCAAGGAAACGACTGTTTTTTGTTCAAGTTTTTAATAAACTCAACTACTGCTAGAGCAAGAGTAACTATCACTCGCATTTGTATTTGTTCCTGATAAAGGAAGTGACGGTGACAGCATATTTGTGTGTCCGACAGACGATAACATATGGAACAGACTACCAATAAACTCGGCTGCATAATTTTCTGTACCTCCATTTCGTTACATTAATCATTTCAGTTCACTCTTCATCCCGTTAGATTATTTCAGGGTTGGTGAGCGTCGCGGCAGCAGCATGGCAGGGGAAACAAATGAGCTCTGGAAATCTCGTCAACCCGGATTAGAAGGCGAGCCTACTGGTTTCCCGGCCCCCCATAGGACGGTACAGCCATGGGAAAAATAATTGAGCGCATTAGGAGAGGATAATATTTCTAAGTTCTACATCTTGTTGCAGCGTGGTGTGCACAAGTCGATATTTCCAACATGCAGCCTGAGTTTATTGATACCTACTCTGTTTCTTATGTTATCGTCTGTCGGAAAAACAAATAGACTGTGCCTTGAATTATCACTCGCATTTGTATTCGTTCCTGATAAAGGAAGTGACGGTGACAGCATATTTGTGTGTCCGACAGACGATAACATATGGAACAGACTACCAATAAACTCGGCTGCATGTTGGAAATATCGATTGGTGTAAACCGTACTGCAACACGACGTTAATACGCTCCATCATTTTTCCATGGCTGTACAAGCCCGAGAGGGGAGGGGAGCTGGTGTGCTAGTCCCGCGCCCCCCTTGAGAGTACGAACCCGAAGGAGTGGGAGAGGAACCGGGCTGAACCAGTCTCCACCGGGGTGCTTCTAAGTAGGAAAATGTAGGGACTCTGCGCTCTGCTCTGTCGTGGCAACGTTCCGGCCGCCCTTAGGATCTATTCGCCTCATCCACCCTCCCGGGGGTTGCCCCCTCGGGCATAGGCACAAAAGATCGCCTTTCGGTCGAGGTGCTAAGTTCCCCTCCGCAAGGTGTCATTGACTCATCTACTACTCTATAAACTATTCTCACAAAAGTTTCTTTGTTTACTTTATTTCAATAGAGGTAAATGTTTGGAGAAATAGTATTACATATTATACTTCTCATTCTAGGTGTAGCGATATAGGAGACATCGTCAGAGTTTTACCAGAGAAGGTAGTGCCAGCATCTTACAGACCATATACAGGTTTAAACTCTGTAATAGTGACATAAAACAACACTTCAGACATTAACAAGCTTACGGTGAGTCGAAACGCCCTATCTCTCCAATGTTAATATATGACCCATTATCTAGAATACTATTTAAGATAATTAGCTGAATTTTTAAAGACATGTTCAGTGGTATTTTCGCAGTTGACTGATGAAACAAAAGCAGATTTTCTTCAGCAGAAACAAACTTATGATTTTTTTTAAATGTTTTTTTTAGATTTTTATTTAAATATAAGTAGCTTAAATTAAAAAAAAAAAAAAAAAAAAAAAAAACTAGTATGCCAGAAAGATAAAACTCTTTTCATTAAAGTAAAGCTTATTTAGTTGCAAATGTGTGATAAAAATGTCACCATAGGTGTGTGTAGAAAATTATTAGTTCTTCAGAAATTGCAGTTAAATAAGATGAGGAAGCCTAAAACCCTGTGCGATTTGACGTGGAATGACTTACCTGTAAGGAAGACAGGTCAACATTACTTTGAGCACACTCGTTGCAATATGCTAACCCCATCTGCTGCACCACATCCCCGCGTGCAGTTGAACTGGCGCATTCAGGGGGAAGGCTTTTTTCTTTATCTCTTGTTTCTTTTTACTTGTGTTGGTGCATGTTCCATATATATTTTTTTCCGAGCCAATCCCTCCAGCAGAGCGTGTTGAACACAGCTATGGCTGAACCTGGTCCAGGGACCGATATAACTGACGTCACTCGTCTCCAAGGAAACGACTGTTTTTTGTTCAAGTTTTTAATAAACTCAACTACTGCTAGAGCAAGAGTAACTATCACCCGCATTTGTATTTGTTCCTGATAAAGGAAGTGACGGTGACAGCATATTTGTGTGTCCGACAGACGATAACATATGGAACAGACTACCAATAAACTCGGCTGCATGTTGGAAATATCGATTGGTGTAAACCGTACTGCAACACGACGTTAATACGCTCCATCATTTTTCCATGGCTGTACAAGCCCGAGAGGGGAGGGGAGCTGGTGTGCTAGTCCCGCGCCCCCCTTGAGAGTACGAACCCGAAGGAGTGGGAGAGGAACCGGGCTGAACCAGTCTCCACCGGGGTGCTTCTAAGTAGGAAAATGTAGGGACTCTGCGCTCTGCTCTGTCGTGGCAACGTTCCGGCCGCCCTTAGGATCTATTCGCCTCATCCACCCTCCCGGGGGTTGCCCCCTCGGGCATAGGCACAAAAGATCGCCTTTCGGTCGAGGTGCTAAGTTCCCCTCCGCAAGGTGTCATTGACTCATCTACTACTCTATAAACTATTCTCACAAAAGTTTCTTTGTTTACTTTATTTCAATAGAGGTAAATGTTTGGAGAAATAGTATTACATATTATACTTCTCATTCTAGGTGTAGCGATATAGGAGACATCGTCAGAGTTTTACCAGAGAAGGTAGTGCCAGCATCTTACAGACCATATACAGGTTTAAACTCTGTAATAGTGACATAAAACAACACTTCAGACATTAACAAGCTTACGGTGAGTCGAAACGCCCTATCTCTCCAATGTTAATATATGACCCATTATCTAGAATACTATTTAAGATAATTAGCTGAATTTTTAAAGACATGTTCAGTGGTATTTTCGCAGTTGACTGATGAAACAAAAGCAGATTTTCTTCAGCAGAAACAAACTTATGATTTTTTTTAAATGTTTTTTTTAGATTTTTATTTAAATATAAGTAGCTTAAATTAAAAAAAAAAAAAAAAAAAAAAAAAAACTAGTATGCCAGAAAGATAAAACTCTTTTCATTAAAGTAAAGCTTATTTAGTTGCAAATGTGTGATAAAAATGTCACCATAGGTGTGTGTAGAAAATTATTAGTTCTTCAGAAATTGCAGTTAAATAAGATGAGGAAGCCTAAAACCCTGTGCGATTTGACGTGGAATGACTTACCTGTAAGGAAGACAGGTCAACATTACTTTGAGCACACTCGTTGCAATATGCTAACCCCATCTGCTGCACCACATCCCCGCGTGCAGTTGAACTGGCGCATTCAGGGGGAAGGTTTTTTTCTTTATCTCTTGTTTCTTTTTACTTGTGTTGGTGCATGTTCCATATATATTTTTTTCCGAGCCAATCCCTCCAGCAGAGCGTGTTGAACACAGCTATGGCTGAACCTGGTCCAGGGACCGATATAACTGACGTCACTCGTCTCCAAGGAAACGACTGTTTTTTGTTCAAGTTTTTAATAAACTCAACTACTGCTAGAGCAAGAGTAACTATCACTCGCATTTGTATTTGTTCCTGATAAAGGAAGTGACGGTGACAGCATATTTGTGTGTCCGACAGACGATAACATATGGAACAGACTACCAATAAACTCGGCTGCATAATTTTCTGTACCTCCATTTCGTTACATTAATCATTTCAGTTCACTCTTCATCCCGTTAGATTATTTCAGGGTTGGTGAGCGTCGCGGCAGCAGCATGGCAGGGGAAACAAATGAGCTCTGGAAATCTCGTCAACCCGGATTAGAAGGCGAGCCTACTGGTTTCCCGGCCCCCCATAGGACGGTACAGCCATGGGAAAAATAATTGAGCGCATTAGGAGAGGATAATATTTCTAAGTTCTACATCTTGTTGCAGCGTGGTGTGCACAAGTCGATATTTCCAACATGCAGCCTGAGTTTATTGATACCTACTCTGTTTCTTATGTTATCGTCTGTCGGAAAAACAAATAGACTGTGCCTTGAATTATCACTCGCATTTGTATTCGTTCCTGATAAAGGAAGTGACGGTGACAGCATATTTGTGTGTCCGACAGACGATAACATATGGAACAGACTACCAATAAACTCGGCTGCATGTTGGAAATATCGATTGGTGTAAACCGTACTGCAACACGACGTTAATACGCTCCATCATTTTTCCATGGCTGTACAAGCCCGAGAGGGGAGGGGAGCTGGTGTGCTAGTCCCGCGCCCCCCTTGAGAGTACGAACCCGAAGGAGTGGGAGAGGAACCGGGCTGAACCAGTCTCCACCGGGGTGCTTCTAAGTAGGAAAATGTAGGGACTCTGCGCTCTGCTCTGTCGTGGCAACGTTCCGGCCGCCCTTAGGATCTATTCGCCTCATCCACCCTCCCGGGGGTTGCCCCCTCGGGCATAGGCACAAAAGATCGCCTTTCGGTCGAGGTGCTAAGTTCCCCTCCGCAAGGTGTCATTGACTCATCTACTACTCTATAAACTATTCTCACAAAAGTTTCTTTGTTTACTTTATTTCAATAGAGGTAAATGTTTGGAGAAATAGTATTACATATTATACTTCTCATTCTAGGTGTAGCGATATAGGAGACATCGTCAGAGTTTTACCAGAGAAGGTAGTGCCAGCATCTTACAGACCATATACAGGTTTAAACTCTGTAATAGTGAGATAAAACAACACTTCAGACATTAACAAGCTTACGGTGAGTCGAAACGCCCTATCTCTCCAATGCTAATATATGACCCATTATCTAGAATACTATTTAAGATAATTAGCTGAATTTTTAAAGACATGTTCAGTGGTATTTTCGCAGTTGACTGATGAAACAAAAGCAGATTTTCTTCAGCAGAAACAAACTTATGATTTTTTTTAAATGTTTTTTTTAGATTTTTATTTAAATATAAGTAGCTTAAATTAAAAAAAAAAAAAAAAAAACTAGTATGCCAGAAAGATAAAACTCTTTTCATTAAAGTAAAGCTTATTTAGTTGCAAATGTGTGATAAAAATGTCACCATAGGTGTGTGTAGAAAATTATTAGTTCTTCAGAAATTGCAGTTAAATAAGATGAGGAAGCCTAAAACCCTGTGCGATTTGACGTGGAATGACTTACCTGTAAGGAAGACAGGTCAACATTACTTTGAGCACACTCGTTGCAATATGCTAACCCCATCTGCTGCACCACATCCCCGCGTGCAGTTGAACTGGCGCATTCAGGGGGAAGGCTTTTTTCTTTATCTCTTGTTTCTTTTTACTTGTGTTGGTGCATGTTCCATATATATTTTTTTCCGAGCCAATCCCTCCAGCAGAGCGTGTTGAACACAGCTATGGCTGAACCTGGTCCAGGGACCGATATAACTGACGTCACTCGTCTCCAAGGAAACGACTGTTTTTTGTTCAAGTTTTTAATAAACTCAACTACTGCTAGAGCAAGAGTAACTATCACCCGCATTTGTATTTGTTCCTGATAAAGGAAGTGACGGTGACAGCATATTTGTGTGTCCGACAGACGATAACATATGGAACAGACTACCAATAAACTCGGCTGCATAATTTTCTGTACCTCCATTTCGTTACATTAATCATTTCAGTTCACTCTTCATCCCGTTAGATTATTTCAGGGTTGGTGAGCGTCGCGGCAGCAGCATGGCAGGGGAAACAAATGAGCTCTGGAAATCTCGTCAACCCGGATTAGAAGGCGAGCCTACTGGTTTCCCGGCCCCCCATAGGACGGTACAGCCATGGGAAAAATAATTGAGCGCATTAGGAGAGGATAATATTTCTAAGTTCTACATCTTGTTGCAGCGTGGTGTGCACAAGTCGATATTTCCAACATGCAGCCTGAGTTTATTGATACCTACTCTGTTTCTTATGTTATCGTCTGTCGGAAAAACAAATAGACTGTGCCTTGAATTATCACTCGCATTTGTATTCGTTCCTGATAAAGGAAGTGACGGTGACAGCATATTTGTGTGTCCGACAGACGATAACATATGGAACAGACTACCAATAAACTCGGCTGCATGTTGGAAATATCGATTGGTGTAAACCGTACTGCAACACGACGTTAATACGCTCCATCATTTTTCCATGGCTGTACAAGCCCGAGAGGGGAGGGGAGCTGGTGTGCTAGTCCCGCGCCCCCCTTGAGAGTACGAACCCGAAGGAGTGGGAGAGGAACCGGGCTGAACCAGTCTCCACCGGGGTGCTTCTAAGTAGGAAAATGTAGGGACTCTGCGCTCTGCTCTGTCGTGGCAACGTTCCGGCCGCCCTTAGGATCTATTCGCCTCATCCACCCTCCCGGGGGTTGCCCCCTCGGGCATAGGCACAAAAGATCGCCTTTCGGTCGAGGTGCTAAGTTCCCCTCCGCAAGGTGTCATTGACTCATCTACTACTCTATAAACTATTCTCACAAAAGTTTCTTTGTTTACTTTATTTCAATAGAGGTAAATGTTTGGAGAAATAGTATTACATATTATACTTCTCATTCTAGGTGTAGCGATATAGGAGACATCGTCAGAGTTTTACCAGAGAAGGTAGTGCCAGCATCTTACAGACCATATACAGGTTTAAACTCTGTAATAGTGACATAAAACAACACTTCAGACATTAACAAGCTTACGGTGAGTCGAAACGCCCTATCTCTCCAATGTTAATATATGACCCATTATCTAGAATACTATTTAAGATAATTAGCTGAATTTTTAAAGACATGTTCAGTGGTATTTTCGCAGTTGACTGATGAAACAAAAGCAGATTTTCTTCAGCAGAAACAAACTTATGATTTTTTTTAAATGTTTTTTTTAGATTTTTATTTAAATATAAGTAGCTTAAATTAAAAAAAAAAAAAAAAAAAAAAAAAAAAAAAAAAAACTAGTATGCCAGAAAGATAAAACTCTTTTCATTAAAGTAAAGCTTATTTAGTTGCAAATGTGTGATAAAAATGTCACCATAGGTGTGTGTAGAAAATTATTAGTTCTTCAGAAATTGCAGTTAAATAAGATGAGGAAGCCTAAAACCCTGTGCGATTTGACGTGGAATGACTTACCTGTAAGGAAGACAGGTCAACATTACTTTGAGCACACTCGTTGCAATATGCTAACCCCATCTGCTGCACCACATCCCCGCGTGCAGTTGAACTGGCGCATTCAGGGGGAAGGTTTTTTTCTTTATCTCTTGTTTCTTTTTACTTGTGTTGGTGCATGTTCCATATATATTTTTTTCCGAGCCAATCCCTCCAGCAGAGCGTGTTGAACACAGCTATGGCTGAACCTGGTCCAGGGACCGATATAACTGACGTCACTCGTCTCCAAGGAAACGACTGTTTTTTGTTCAAGTTTTTAATAAACTCAACTACTGCTAGAGCAAGAGTAACAGCGAAAGACTGCGATGACAGACCAAGAAGAAGAAGAAGAAGAAGAAGAAGAAGTAGTAGTAGTTGTAGTAGTTGTTGTAATGGTATTACCAGTAGTATTGTTTTATACGATATACTATTATTATTATTATTATTATTATTATTATTATTATTATTATTATTATTATTATTATTATTATTATTATTATTATTATTATTATTATTATTATTATTAATCATCACAGGGGACAACTTTTTAGGTGCGTTCAAAATTAGCATGAAACAACTCATTGACAGTAAGAGATAAGAAAGCTTGTCTACACATTTCAAATTTGGTTCATATCTACTTAAAAATCTGATATGCTGCACTCACATGACTTTCTCCACCATTTAACAAATATTATAAAAAAGGCCTTATTTTTTATATCTATTTCAAATTAATGGAGATAAATATTTGAGAAATAATTTTATTACATACTAAATGGCTCTTACATTACAAGGTTAGGTGTTTATTTAAAGTCCAGTGACGAATTAATTTCACTATCTGCCTATCCCGTTCTTTGTGAAATTACTGGACAATGATCTACTTTCAATAGACTATCTATTCCTAATTACGGATGAAAAATTCTCTGATATGGACACAAAAGGATATGAAACATCGGCGAAACGTCTGACTTCCTTGAGCTCCCCACGACAGTCTTCCAAGTTCTGGAAATGCTGCACAGTGTATAAGTATCTTTCGGTGGTGGAACAATCCTCGGTCAGAATGGTCACGTATGATGCCGGTTTGATAAGTTCGTGACTTTTTAAAGAAAATAACATTTTCCCCCAAAAACCAACTTTGTTTATCAACAGTCCCGTTTTAACTCTATATACCTTGCTCAACGTTTCTCCAGTTTTTAACCCTTCCATAAAATACTACTTATGAAAGTCTACAAAATACAGTTTGTTTCTAACATGATGCCTTCATTGGATGTGAATTTCTTCCCACCGACCCAATATTTGAGGTTTGCAAAGAGGAAGAAGTAGCTTGGAGTCAAACCTGGAGAATAGGGTGCATGAGGTAGCAGTTAGTGGCCCAATTTCACGAATTTTGCAATAACGTCAGATGTATGCGAAGGTGTTTTGTCCTGGTGAATGAATCTTTTTCTTCACCAGATGGGGTCTTTTCTTTAACAGTTCCTTGAGACATTGTATCCAATTCTCGATGTTTCCCGATGCACTTTTGTTGTACACAATGCTTTGGACCAAAAGGTTGGACATCGGCTTTGGCTCATTATTGCTATAATTTTAATGTGCAGGTGTGAGTTGAAAATCCCCAGACATTGTTGCAGACGTTAGTTGCATTATTAGCGGTAAGTCACGAACACACCAACATGATCTTGCATTCAGCACTAACCTGTCACAAAAACACGCTCGTTTTCTTTCTCTTTCGACGACTGTGGAAAAATTCTGCGCTAAGTACGAGAAAGAAACAATTTATGTTCTCTCAGCTATGCGTAGAATGACGATTGTCCGGTAATGAAGCAAGTGTGTCTTTTCTTGCAAGACATCTCATTGGCAGCGGGACGTTCTGTCTGATTCACGTCCGTTGCTTTCCTCATTTTAGTTCTTATGTATATCCAAACGAATTCGTTACGAAACTAAACAAGAAATTGGTCTAGATAGGTCTTATTTAAAAATCCATTTTCATAGACTTTTTACAACAAATATATCTAGCTGCAAACAATTTTACATCAACAAAGCTCAAGCCAGCGAAATCAGGCAATCATGGTTATATTTATTTCATAACGGGAGCAAAAAAGTTCCGATTGGGCAGCGCGGTGTTTTGCTGTCCGCATCCTCGGCGCTCGTTGCTGTCAGCCGCTATCATAGAAAGTTGCGGATGAAACGGTACAACATTTTAAAAACTACTTTTAAAGGCTTTACTTACCAACTTTATGAAAGGAGATGCTGAAATTGGACATCGTCGTTGTCCATACATTTTAGCACCTCTTTAGGAGGCGGCGCCGTGGCCGAGCGGTTAGCGCGCTCGCCTACCACCTAGATGGCCCGGGTTCGATCCCAGGGACCCGCATGTGGTATTCGTGGTGGACGAAGCGGCGTCAGGGCGGGTTTTCTCCGGGTGCTCCGGTTTCCCCCGCCATCTCATTCCACCGGTGCTCCATCTTCATTCCATGTATCATCAGAGTCACCGCCTGCGGTGCCGTAGTAGTAAAAGCGGGCGTTAAACACTACATCAACAACCTCTTTAGGAAACTATCCATCACTCGCCGCAGTTCACTTTGACAAATGGTGGTAATTTCCTGGCGGATATTTTGTTTCAATTCTTCCAGTGTGTGTGTGTGTGTGTGTGTGTGTGTGTGTGTGTGTGTGTGTGTGTGTGTGTGTGTGTGTGTGTGTGTGTGTGTGTGTGGGTTTGTCTTGTACACTTTGTTTTAAGTTACCCTAGAGATAGAACTTGCTTATTGGAGCTCTGAGAAGCCTTTCTCCACTAATGGCGCACCATAAACCAATTTTTTCGTCACGAAGGGTTACTTCAGGAACAATATTAAGGTTCTCAGTTATAGGGCTAATTTTTTTCGAGTCAACAGTTGACGCCCGTGCTTACGTGAGTACAATTTTGCCTCTTTTTTTAGAGAATTAACAGATAGGGAGCATGATTTTGTCTTTTTTCAACATGACTGCTACAGCCCACAATGCTAATTTTTCGATGAGAACAATTGAAAGTGTGTTTTAGAACAGAATTATTAGTATATCCATGGTCTCCTGACCTAACCCAATGCTATTTAATGTCCATAATGACAACTTAATATCCAACTGTATTACAAAGTTTAATTTCTAAGAGAGATGGCAACGTTAGGTTAACATTAAATTGTAACTAAATTCATTTGAATTGAACAAAAACGACATCACAACATTGTTCAATGTTTGCGCGACTGGTAGTGAAATAATAAACCATTTGTATCATGGACGTCGGCAGACTTTTTTTCAGGGAGGGACCGCATGTTGGAAGTTTGCAATCAAACAATATTAATTCAATATTCTGTTGTCAAAATGTATAGTATTTGTTGCGGACAGTCGTATTAATTTGTGCTAAATAAAAATTGTTCTTTGCATCAAAATTGAAACAATAGTCCAATATCCAGTAATTGATTGCACATTAAATTCATTAATTTCCAACGGGGGGGGGGAGGGGGAGGGGACGACCTCCCCTTCGCCGCGCCCATGATTTATATCCAATCGTCAAGAAGCTAGATGACTCCAAATATTTGACACAAATTATGTTTTTCTGCGATATGGTTCTTTATTGGCAGTAATTGTATTGGACATATTTGTTCCACTCATCATGTGGAATCCCTGGTTAACTAACGTATGGCCAAAGCAGTACCTTCCACAATATATGAACTGAAATGCATTTTCATTGCTAATAATTGTAATTCTCTGTAATTCTGCAACAATTTCTGAGAGTGTGTTTTCTTGTATTAGGCGCTTCTTCCCTCCAATAAACAACGCGAGAATACTGACGTCTGCATGGCCATGATAATACATAGAATCTAGTTATTTTAAAATTAAACTAGATAGTATTAAAATACTACCTATCATTATTCACCGTTTTCATTATTTGAAGTACAAAAAAGGTGATAATACATGCAGTGCAGTAACGAACTATTTTCATTCACTTGAAAGGTGTGATGTGGCAGTGTCACGTGCGTTTGTTTACACCAGGACTTTTTCTTGGCCTGGATGGAGTATAGCAGAACAAACACTTTCCTTCTCGTTATTACTGAAATACGGAAATTATTTGCTCCCTCTCTCCCTCTCCCTCTCTTTCTCTAATCACTGTCTGTAACCCCCTTTACTTTCTCTCACTCTGAACTCTATCTCTCTCTGTTAGCTCTCATCTCTTCCGCTGTCTCTCTCTCTCTCTCTCTCTCTCTCTCTCTCTCATTTAACACCCTATTTCTCACTTCTCTCTTTGCTTCTTCTGTACACCTCACAGTTTATGTTTTGGCAACAGATTGAGTGTTTGGAGTGTTAATAAATAGTAAAATCGAAACAGAAGAAGAAAAAGAAGAAAGATGGACTTATCCTTCGTTTGTCTCTGCTTTCCCACATTCGTAATTCAAAATCTAATGTATAGCACTCACATGACTTTCTGTACAGACCAGATTTTTTTTTACTACTACGGCACCTCAGGCGATCACGCTGATGATGCATGGAATGAAGATGGAGCACCGGTGGAATGAGATGGCGGGGGAAACAGGAGAACCCGCTCCAGTGTCGCTTCGTCCACCACGAATCCCACATGCAGCTGCCTGGGATCGAACCCGGGCCGCGGATGAGGACCACAGAAATAAGAATAAATACCCAAGCGAAAGACGCCGCGACAGTAGCACAAGTAGCGAAGCTGAGATGGGCAGGTCACACAGTAAGGTTCAACAACAATCGCTGGACAAACATAGCAAAGAAGTGGGACCCAAGGGAAGGAGAAAGGGGACCGGAAAGTGAGAACGAGATGGGCTGGCGAAATGAAGAGGAACGCTGGCAGCACCTGGAGCAGGACGGCGAGGAAGGCCAACGATTAACTGCTCAACTAAGACACTCAGTGCGACCGCGTGTCAAAGAAGATGGGACGTACCTGAGCACGTCAGTGAAAGTGAAAACAAGTGCCAAGCGTCAAAACGAGTGAGACTTAAGGAATGAAAATATGAAAAACTAGGTTAAGACAATCAAAGACTAAGACAGAATTTCACATTCTTAACTTAAACACCAAGTTTGAAATTAACAGACTTTTCGATTTTGATTTATGCTGTTCACAGATAGATCCCCCCACCCCCACAGAGAGAGAAACATTTTTCTAAAATGCTTTTATTTATTCAGGGGACCTGAATGCATGTTATTTCCGGTGAAATCTAGCCATCGAACTTTGCGTGGGATCCTACAACACTTAACCTGCATATTTACAGATAGATGATAGACAAGTAATAGAATGTGTACGAAGAGTTGGTAGAAAGTGATGTGATTGTTACACATCAGAGTTGCTCCTGAACTGGACCTACCTGGGTTGCTGACCCACTCCTGGAGCGCCTTCTGCAGACGACGCACATGCAGAGGTTTGGAAGCCATGCCGACCAGCGCCATGATCTCCAGAAACTCCTCCTCGCCGGCGTCACACAGCTGTTGCACGTCGTCTCCACCTGCATCAAATAACTCCAGATATTACATGGTCACAAGATAAATATGAATAAAATACCAACAAGAAATATTAAAATGTATCAGAACTGCTTCTCCACATTGAACGTATTTGAATAAATCTTATGTGTGCACGAACACAAGTGCGCGCGCGCGCATGCACACACACACACACATACACACAGGTCCTTTTTCTAAAAATAGCTTTTCTTCTGGGTTCAGAGACCTCAAAACGTATATTTCCAGTGAAATACTTATATTGAATGCCATTCCTACGTACAAGGAAGAGAGAAGTAGAGAAAGTGCGTGGTAGAGAAAGTAAAAAATAAAGTAATAATATATTGTAATTTAAAATTTGTCGAACACAATAATGGCTCGAAATTATTTTTCTGTGTTGTAAAAGTTTCCTTTCAAAATATTATTTTTTTTTTCATTTCATTAATTTTGATTTTATTTACATTAAACTTTGCTTATAAAAGACCACATATTCATTATAGATTATACCATTCATATTAAAAGTGATCCCTTTACCCTCGTTATGTTACTATATGTTTTAGCTTGGAATTATTTCAAATTAAACAAGAAGGTACAATATGCAGAAACCGCTTTCAAATGTTTATTCGTGGTAACATACTCTTGCGAAGAAAAGAAAAAGATTGGCGAATATTCAAACATTTCTATTAGCTGAAGAATCACGCTTGAAAAATGTGTGAACGTGAAATATGGAACATTTCGAAAATGTCTAAGGCTACCAAAGAATTTTTTAACAGAAATGGTGTATTTTAATGAGATCTGGTTTCTTCCTGCAGTAAGGTTTTGAATATTTGTTATGGTTCGGAACCACGACCATGGCCGCGCCATAGCCGAGTGGTTAGACCATTCGCTTCTCACCAGAGCGGCCCGGGTTTGATCCCAGGCAACCGCATGTGGGATTAGTGGTGGACGAAGCGGCGCTGGGACTGATTTCCTCCAGGTTCTCCGGTTTCCCCGCCACTTCATTCCATGTAGCATCAGTGTCACCGCCTGTGGTGCCGTATGTAGTAAAAGCGGGTGTTAAACACTACAAAGAAAGCACCACGACGATGCAGCCTTTTGTTAAGGGAGGCGCCCCGGGAGGAAGAGGTGAGGCGACAGGAAACAGGGGTTGATCCAGGAGCCCCGACATAGCAAAGGGCAAGGTCCCTAACAAACAGTTTGAATCTCCCCGGTGGCTTCTAGTTCAACAGGAGCTGGACACGCTCTCCGTGGAGCCTGAAGCCAGAGATCGCATCCCCGGGGGAGGAAAGTTTACAGAGTGTAAATTCCCTGATATACAGCGCCCGAGACACTTGTTGGCCAATGAAAGGACCAATAGGGTAAAAGGTGAAGTGTAATGAGAGTGGAAGTGAAATGGAGGGACAGGAAATTCGCGGGATGTAATGATCCTTCCTAGCGACCCGGGGAAACCCTGTAAAAAAAAACATGGATCAGGAAGGTCACAGCCACGACCTCCGAATGTGGGCCACAAACGCTACTGCCTGAGCCACCCAGCCCGGTTATTATTGAAAGTATTTGAAAAACTGCACATGGTAACGGTTTTCTAACAAGATTTGTTATTTACAAATGTTGATAGCATGAGCATTTAAGAAGCTATAACAATCTCCTCTACTATTATATGTGTTTGTAACCATGCAGTATAATTCCAATCACATAACAAACATAAGAAAGAGACACAAGTTGGCATACATAAACCGGTTAAGTGACACGAGAAGCAATATTTCGGCGGCGCCGTGGCCGAGCGGTTAGCGCGCTCGCCTACCACCTAGGCGGCCCGGGTTCGATCCCAGGGACCCGCATGTGGTATTCGTGGTGGACGAAGCGGCGTCAGGGCGGGTTTTCTCCGGGTACTCCGGTTTCCCCCGCCATCTCATTCCACCGGTGCTCCATCTTCATGTATCATCAGTGCCACCGCCTGCGGTGCCGTAGTAGTAAAAGCGGGCGTTAAACACTACAACAACAACAGAAGCAATATTGTTCCTATAATATACCAAGTATAAGGAAGATGCAAGTTTATGTACAGCCGTTGTTCATCACTTCCCGTAGTTCACGTTGAGAAGTGCTGGCAATTTCCTGGCGGAAAAATTAAAAACCACAATTTATTGCAACAAAAAGGCAACAAATTGTGGGATCTTTTAAATTTAATCTACACAAAAACCGTTGAATCTATTGAAATACGCCAAAGGATAAAGTTGTCGTTTATTCAATTTTCTATGAATATAGCTATAAATCAAGAACCTTCAATCAATAATAATTCAGCCAGGTGATGATAAATTTTTTTGATAAAAATATTTTTTTTCTAGAAAACTATAAACTTTTCAACATTTTGGAACTAGACTTTCTTGTTATCTGTGGAGTCAAGGGGAATGAAGCTGCAGACTCACTTGCAAAGAAAGGCACAACAATAAAACAAAAGTCTAAATTCAATTTTTCATATTCCTCAGTAAAACGCTTGATCATTAAAAAATTTTCTCATTCATACCTACAAGAAATAGAAACAAATGTCAAAGATAAAAAATGGATTACACTACTTTCCAATCCAGATATAATCCCCCAGAGACCAAGGAAAACAGCGGTTGCAGCCTTCCGACTATTGACAAATCACGACTGCTTAGCAAGTCATCTCTACAGAATAGGTATCTCAGCCTCACCAATATGTGTCCTGTGTAACGATCCAGCAGAAATGAACGAAGATCACTTGAAGACCTGTGAAGCATTAAGATCAGAAGAAACTACAGTTCAAAAGTATTGGAAAGCACGAATGCTAATGGCTTCATTGCCAGATGCAAGGCGCTAGAAAACAACAACAACAACAACTTTCTTGTTATTCACATACGAGATGTTCGCTGTTAATGTCTGGCGGATCATTTCACTTCCATCCTGTATATTTACTGTATGTTTTGTACTATGCCATTACTTTAAGGGAATGCATAAGATTTCCATTTTCCTCAAACTTAATCAATGCTTCTCCATAAAATCAGATGTGAAAACAACTTAACGAAAATAAACTTCAGTCTATCTCGGCCGAGTAAATTAAACTAATAAACTCAACTTCAGGTAACAAGAGGGGTGATTTCCCCCACTACCGCCTCGTAATTTACGCTCGATCCAAGCATTGATAGTTCCCAGAATTAAAGTGCAACTGTCACTAAGTGCAAGTGTCACACACTCTGTACGGGCGTCAACTGTTAACTCGATGTTGGCCTTATAGCTCAGAACCTAATATTGTTCATGAAGTACCCCTTCATGATGCAAAATTTGGTGTATGGTGTGCCATTAGCGGAGAAAGGTTTCTCAGAGCTCCAATACGCAATGGTGACCAGTTTCAGCATATTTTTTACTTTCTCTACTGGTAAGTAGGGGAAGTATTGTATTCCACCCAAAAATTCGATGTCGAGATTTCACCGGAAATATATGTTTTGAGGCCCCCTGAATCCAAAAAAAGCATTTTTAGAAAAAGGTCCGTGTGTGTGTCTGTGTGTCAGTCTGTCAGTCTGTCAGTCTGTCTGTCAGTCTGTCAGTCTGTGGACAGCATAACTCAAAAACGAAAAGTCAGTTAAAAACCAAAGTTGGTATTTAAGTTTAATGTCTTTCAAGGATGCGACACGAAGATTTTGAAGAAAATAGCCCCACCCTAAACTACCCTTTACATGGAACATTTTTCGAACATTTTTATTTTCTTGAAAATGGCTCTAACGATTTTGATTAAAATATCATATGTTTGATATATTTTTATGACAAATGAAATGTATATCTTGAATTTTCTGGCTATAGCCCCTGTAGTCGTATTTACTCTGGACGACTTTTGCATAACTGGTAAACCGTTAGAGATAGACCAAATTATACTATACAAAAAATGTAGAGCTCGCTAAAATACACAATTTATGTCTTGTAGGGTGAATCATTTCGGAGATATTCCTTGTTATGTGTATGAGTTTCGGAAAACTTAGAACTTTCGTGAAATGGATCATCGTTGTTCATTTTTTTATATGTAAAGTGTGCAAAGACAACAGAATTTCAAAGCTTTAAAACATTTGACTATTGCACAAAGCCTACTGTATTCTAACATTCCCCTTGCACCTGCAAGGAAATAAGCAATAAGATAATTTGTGCAAATGTTTATCTCAACACAAAGAAGATAGAGGCATAAGAGTTTGTAAGAATGGTTAGTACAAGAGTAGAAAGTCATGTGAATGCAACACATAAGATTTTTTTTTTCATAAAGTTGGTAAGTAAAGCCTTTAAAAGTAGTTTTGAAAATGTATGGTTTCATCCGCACCTTTCTATGATAGCAGCAGACGGCAACGAGCGCCGAGGATGCGGACAGGCAAAATACCGCGCGGTGGACTCGTAATTTGTTTTGTTCTCCCGGTATGTACCATGAGTAACCATATAATTCGTATCACATAACAAACATAAGAAAGAACTACAAGTTTATGTATTGTTAAACGTGTTGCTGGCACGTGTTTTAATTTGTATTAAGTAAGTTGCCTTAGAGGAAAGAGAGGAGTGAAAGAGAGTGCAAAGTGGGAGAGAGAGGAAGGCATAGTGAGGGAAAAGAGGCGGAGAGCGGGGAGAGAGAGACTAACATTGCTAGTTTGTGGAATAAAATTGTCAAAACACAAAATAAAAGAATGGACTCGCCAAGTGCTATTGTTTTCGTGTGCTCCCTAACGAGTTTGTTCCCGCCAGCCATGTACCTATCATTATTTTGTCGTTAGTGCAATGGAAAAGGTCAGCTTTTGTACCCAAAGGCTTGCATACGTCAACTTGTCACGACCAACAATGAACAAAAATGATTTGTTACTTTCTCTACCGCTTTCCTTTGACACGAAGAGGAAGTATTGTATTCTATCCAGAAATTCGATATCGAGATTTCATCGTAAATACGCGCATCGATATCTCTTCCTTTAAACCCCCCTCCAAATTAACAGAGGTCCTGTGTGTGTGTGTGTGTGTGTGTGTGTGTGTGTGTGTGGGGGGGGGGGGGGGGTGTTGTATGTGTACGCAATGTATGGTAAAATACAATATTTAAATTGGCATCTTCCAAGTGTACAACACGAATGTTCCCAAGAAAATCCCCTCATATCAAAATAAATTCTTAAGTATTATAACTTGGCGTAACCCCTAAATCATAATAAAATTGACATAAACTCACTACACTATATGTTCTCTACTACATATAGTAAGTAGGGGAAGTATTGTATTCGACCCAAAATTTTGATGTCAAGATTTCACCGGAAATATGTTTTGAGACCCCCTGAATCCAAAAAAAAGCAGTTTTAGGAAAATTTCGCTGTGTGTGTGAACAGCATAACTCAAAAACGAAAAGTAGGTTAAAAAAAGTTGGTATTTAAGTTTAAGTCTTTCAAGGATGCGACACGAAGATTTTGAAGAAAACTCCTCCACCCTAAACTACCCTTTACAAGGAAAATTTTTCGAAAACTTTTATTTTCTCAAAAATGGCTCTAACAATTTTGATTAAAATGCCATATGTTTAAGATATTTTTATGGCAGGTGAAATTTATATTTTGAATTTTCTGGCTATAGTCCATGTAGTTCTGTTCACTCTTTATCACTTTTGCACTGGTTAACCGTAAGAGGTTTAGAATTTCTTCAACAGCTGTGAGCACACTAAGTCACAGCAATGACCTCTCTAGGAAGGTATTCAGAGTATCTAGCGGATGTTTATGTGTAAACAAGCCTTATAAGTGAACGAACATAAAATGTAGCTTCGGAATTTTCACGAGTCTTACCGGTCTAGGGTTAAAGTAGTGGAGGTTTTTGAAGGAAACCAAATTCTCCATGATCTGGGACTTAAGTTCATTAAAACATACTAATAATAATAATGATGATGATGATGATGATGATGATGATAATAATAATAATAATAATAATAATAATAATAATAATAATAATAATAATAATAATAATAATAATAATAATAATAATAATAATAAATAATAAATAATAATAATAATAATAATAAATAAATAATAATAATAATAATAATAATAATAATAATAATAATAATAATAATAATAATAATAATAATAATAATAATAATAATAATAATAATAATAATAATAATAATAATAATAATAATAATAATAATAATAATAATAAATCACAAATAAATAACAGAAACCTGATAAGTATTTGAAAGATCAGATATTGTAGTACTAATGGCCTTGTTTTTAACAGAAATGCAAAACAGGAACTTGAAGGAAATAGTGTGGTTGGATGAAACTTGGGTAAACGCCGGGCATGCCATGTCAAAGGGCTGGACTGATGGTAGATACGTTTGAAAGTACCTCAAGAGTCGCTTTAACTGTAAATTAGGCACTCACAAGAGAGTTAGCGCAAGTTGCGATTGCAGTTGCCAATACGGTTTGATTTGTATATGTTAAAACTAACCCCTTGCGCAACAGCCCTTCGTGGGCCAAGGTTTACCGTCCGGCCGTTGCGTCCCCCACCTCTGCCCACTGCAGGCGTCATGAGTGGGGTGCATGAGTATGTTTGAGGTGCTGATTACAAACATGTATAAACTGTCATCACCTATAACACTAAGCTACGAAGATTCGATATTCCTCTCACAATGGACCATACCTAACACGATATCATGACTCTAGTAACTTAGGTCATCGTAAACAGTTCCTCTCTAGCTAATGTAGTTATTTGCAGTGTATGCTATGGTCAAAATGACAGTAAGAGCAACGCTCTTGTGAAATATGTCCCCAAAAATAAATAGTTCCAAATTTTGCCATCAGGTAAAAATATGATAGTTACTCATATCGATGCTATCCGACCTCAAAACGTGGATTGAAATCATAGTATCCTAAACAACTATCAGTTCACACCATTTTTGAAGGATTCAGTTTCATTGCTGATGTGTAATCTACACAATCAATTATGTTCTTCAGTCTTCGCAGACTTTGTGTGGTACTCCTGGACTGTAGCTGGATACGATGACTTCGGACCAGAGAAGTTTCAAACATCTCCCAAACGTACTTTTAGTGTGACATGGAAGACTGCTTAATGCAGGTATTCATGAAGTACTGCTACTGTGATAAAAAACCGTTTTATATTCTATTACATTCTATTCATCCTCGTAATCTGCCAAGAGCTACCAACCCATTTTTTACTTTCTCTGCTGGTAAGTAGGGGAAGTATTGTATTCCACCCAAAAACTCGATGTCGAGATTTCACCGGAAATATATGTTTTGAGGCCCCCTGAATCCAAAAAAAAAGCATTTTTAGAAAAAGGTCCGCGCGCGCGCGCGCGTGTGTGTGTGTGTGTGTGTGTGTGTCAGTCTGTGTCAGTCGTCAGTCTATGGACAGCATAACTCAAAAACGAAAAGTTGGTTGAAAACCAAAGTTGGTATTTAAGTTTAATGTCTTTCAAGAGTGCGCCAGGAAGATCTTGAATAAAATAGCCCCACCCTAAACTACCCTTTACATGGAAAAGTTTTCGAAAATTTTGATTTTCTTGAAAATGGCTCTAACGATTTTGATTAAAATGTCATATGTTTGAGATATTTTGATGATAAATGAAATGTATATCTTGAATTTTCTGGCTATAGCCCCTGTAGTCGTATTTACTCTGGACGACTTTTGCATAACTGGTAAACCGTTAGAGATAGACCAAATTATACTGTACAAAAAATGTAGATCTTGCTAAAATACACAATTTATGTCTCAATAAATTTTCTTGTAGGGTGAACCATTTCGGAGATATTCCTTGTTATGTGTGTGAGTTTCGGAAAACTTAAAACTTTCGTGAAATGGATCATCGTTGTTAATTTTTTATATGTTAAGTGTGCAAAGACAACAGAATCTCAAAGCTTTAAAACATTTGACTGTCGCACAATGCCTACTGTATTCTAACATTCCCCTTGCACCTACAAGGGAATAAGCAATAAGATAAGTTGTACAAATGTTTATCTTAACTAACACGAAGAAGACATAGGAATAAGAGTTTGTAAGAATGGTTAGTACAGGGGTAGAGAAAGTCATGTGAGTGCAACACATCAAATTTTTGAACTCGGCGACTGAACATGCGCAATATTGTAATTGTCAATGGCAAATATTGTGCGCTTATTTCTAATGTACATGTAAAACTCTAAAATGCAAACACAATTTATTGGCAATTGTGGTCTCAACTTGCGCTAATTCCCTTGTCACAATCACAACTGTAAAGATGCAAAGACGCAGTGAATTCGTATTGAGAACACAATATTTCTGTTCGCCTTGAGAACAAATTACTTTTGTTCTGAAGGTAGGCTAATATGTTGTTGTTGTTGTTAGCTAATGCTGGATTTCTGACAATGAAGTCATTAATCCTCTTGCTCTCCAATATTTTTCACTGATGGATGGGGCACTAGAAGTGGCCGGGCATATTTGAAGGTGGTCTCGGTCCATTTCCTCTTGCAGATCACATAGAGGACAGAGTGGTGAAGAATATATCCCAATTCTGTTTAAATGTTTTGCCAGACAATCATGTCCTGTAATCATCCTGAAGGTTACAACTGCTGTTTTTCGAGGATACTCAGGAATTACCGTTTGAATGTTTGGTAGTTCCCATCTTTTATTCTTTGATTTTTCATAGTAATATTTTGCAATAATTTTTTTGAATTCAGAGTTGACTAATCTTTTAGCTGCATAAAATGGTAGATTAAATATAGATTTTTGTACACCGCTGGTACCCTTTTTTGCAAGAAAATCAGCTTTCTCATTCCCACTCAGTCCACAGTGAGCTGGTATCCATTGGAAGACTAGGTGTTTTTGAAGTGCTGTTAGATGGGTAAGGATTTTCCAACATTCTATAATTGTTTGGTTTTTTGGTGACAACTTGGAAGTAATTGCTATAATTGCTGCCCTGGAATCTGAGAGAATAACTGCTTGCTGAAAATGTGAAATTCTGTACAAAAGATTTTGTAGGGCCATTCGAATTGCTAGTTTATATATATATATATATATATATATATATATATATATATATATATATATATATATATATATATATGCTAATATAGATATCTGCATGTTTTCGCTGCTATGAGATAAACCCGAACGCGTGTTTCTATGTTCCGAGTATTGAGGGTTAATGAGGGCGGATATGCATAACTTGCTATCTGCTTCTTGGCAACACTGCAGCTCTCCACATAGAGAAGCCGACGCTGTTATATTCCTCTTAAAATCAGACTGTAGAGTACTTCTCTCAGGCCGGGAACTTTCCGAACAACCCTCGTATTTTTAAGATCCAACTATGTGGTCAATGTTTCAAGTATTGAGATAGGAGTGTAATAGCATAGCCAACCAAGGGAAGACCGCATTCAGATAATGTAGTTCCTTCTCTCTCACATTTTATCCACCCTCCTCTTTTTGATTATAGACACGATAAAGCATGTAGTTGAATTGGCCGCAGCCATTTTTTATTGAACTTCGCCTAAGTTTGTATGCACGGTTATTACCAAATAAATTGCGTGCTGCAGCACTTTAAGAAATGGTGCCCTACTTTCCGGGGAATTTTATGTGTCTGGATGCAGTGTACCCAGCATTCAATTGTTTTCAAGGTGCCTATTCTGTCTGCAGTGTTGTACCACCGCGTTTATATACGTTTATACATCCAGGGCATTTTCTCTGAGAACATCCCGAAAATTTAAGTTTTTTAATGATTATTTCCATGACTACTATTAAAGTGGAAACTATTTAATGTGTCGCATGCCTATCTCTGTCCATTTCTCTACAAAATAATGTTACAAAACTTATTTTACTTCAGATAAACAGTTGCAAAAAAGTTTCATTACACATTTCCTTGTAGTTAGAAGAGGGTAAGTACAGGAAAGCGAAGCGATAGTCAAATGTTTAGACAACGTTGTTATAATTAGGGCTAGGATTTTGATGATCTTACATATTTATTTTGGTAAGTCTAATTAATTAATGAGTTTTATACAAATCTGTTTCAGAGTAAAAGAAGTTAGACTAACCATATTTGTTAGGGCATTTTTTTTTTTTCATTTTTGTTCATTTTTCGCTAATTTGTGGTGTAGGTCTGTCTGTCTGTCTCTGTCTGTCTATTTATTTATTATTTTAGTGGAGTTGGACCATTTTCGAAATATTTCTTGTTAGCGGTTTGACTTTTCAAATACTTAAACATTTCTCAGATGGGAAGTCATGAGTTGTTTTCTTCTTTTCTCATGGTCGTGCAAAGAGGACGTAATCTCAAAGCCATCACATATCGACTTGCTCTTCAAAAATGTGACTATCGCTTTACCTACAGTATCGTACAACGAAATGTGTAAATGTGAACTTAACGTTGCAAGGGGCGGAGGGGTCGGAGTACGAGCCGCCACTGGAGAGTTCAAATCTGTAGTCGTTAGGGACCCTGTCCTCTGCAGTCGTCTCCACTCAGGTCCGACTACCCTTCGTATCCTCTCACCTCGCCCCTCCCTCCTGGGGGGTCCACCAAGGGCATACGTACACCAGATGTTCTACAGGTCGAGGTACTAAGTCCACCCTCAGAACCTTGTCTATCTAACCTAACCTAAGAGTTCAAAGATTAAAAATACCATTGAATGTTTTAGTCAAAGCCGCCAATATGACCATAGCAGCTATAGAAATAAAAACGAAAGAAGAGAAAGTAGACGTACAAAATTGAACTTTGTGCCATCTAAAGAGTTCTACTTGAGAATTTATTTATTCATCTATTAAGTGTATTGGCCATAAAAACTCGGCGTATATAACCGCATATTCACGTAGCTACAAGGATTTAAATTTTACAAACGAGTAATACATCTTAATAAGTACAACATTTCAGGCACATTTCTGTGTTTGCAAATTTACTATAATATTTACAATAATGACATCTTTGAATTTCAGTGCCTAATGTTCTGTGAAATTTCCTGAATGATACTACTATATTATACTCTGAATTGTATTTAACAAATTCAATAATTTTACTTTATTGAGTACTGAATTTTTAAGTTCTGTAACTGTTAATGAAGTTTTAACAATTTCATTTTCTTTGTTATTTCTTTTCTGTCTTAGTAAATTTAGGGCCCATTCAAAAAAAAAAAAAAAAAAAAAACCACGATGCTATTTTTACTTTCTCTACTACGTATAGTAAGGGAAGTATTGTATTCGACCCAAATCTTCGATGTAGAGATTTCACCGGAAATATACGTTTTGAGGTCCCCTGAATAAAAAAAAAGCGTTTTAGCAAAAGGTCCGTGTGTGTAGGTATGTGTATGTCTGTGAACAGCGTAATTCAAAAACGAAAAGTCGGTTAAAAACCAAAGTTGGTATTTAAACTTTGAGACAGAATATTAGAAGACCCCAAAAGAAAATCGTTCATGTAAATGTTTGTTAAAAGTGTAATTCGTTTTTTGATGTTGGTATGAGATAATTAAATGACGAAAACATGTTGATAAGGTTCATTGTTACGAACAACTAAGTTTGCACAAAGACGTCATAAATCTTTCCATATTTGATTTTAATATATGTGTATAAATATTAGAATTGTTTGTGTTCCATAATAAAAGTAGGGGAGGATGATTAGAGATTGCTTCCTTAACGAGAAAGAACTATTTAATGAATAGCGCGGATGAATATGAAGAAGGCGGTGTCGCGTAAAACGACGCCAAAAAGCTGTACAGTAGCGTCTCCGTATTCGGCATGGATGGACGCATTTTTATGTGTACGCGTCATGAAATAGTAAAAGTGAATTTACTAAGTGTTTAGAGACCTTTAATTAAATTTCGGTGATGCTAGGGAGGTTGATCCGCTAAAATAAGACTTTCTACTGTGATACGATTTAAAAATTGTGAACAAGAAGGTGCAAATAAAATGTTTGACTAAAGTTAAACCCGAGTGTATGTTCATTCCATCCGTTACCACGCCCTGAGGGAAATAAGAGCCACATCGCTCAAACAAGAAGCCATCCTCAAATAAAAACAGCACCAAAATGGCTTGCCCAACGTGGAACACGAATTTAGGATGGGATGGAAATTACGGGAAATGAACTTACGAGAAACATCAAGTGACGCCATATCATCGCGCCAAAAGGAAAGAAGACGCCATTAGACCATCGTTTGATATCGACATCAGAACACCGATGAACGGATAATCAACGATACATCAGAACACCGATGCACGGATAATCAACGCGGGAAAACACCGGAGATCGTCTAGCGAAGTCAACTGCCCAGGAGACGTACATAACTGGACAAATCAACGGAAAAAAAAGTAGGACCAAAAATTTTTATTTTTACATCCAGTTTATTTTCACTTTTATGTTACTGCGAAGCGGCAAAGTAGTGGGACTTTTAACCCTAAGTGAATTGAATAAAGAAACTAAAATGTCGCGAAAAGAGATAGAAACAGGAGTGGGGGAAGGGGCAGATAGGCCTAGTTATCAGGTAGAACCAGAAAGTGACGAACAGGTTGCAATAGGAAAAGACCAAAGGTTATTAATGATCATGTTTGAAAGACTAGAACAAAGTTTAGGTCAGAAAATGGAACAGAATAGGGCAGAATTAAAACAGGACATAGAACAAAGTTTAGGTCAGAAAATGGAACAAAATAAGGTAGAATTAAAACAGGACATAGAACAAAGTTTAGGTCAGAAAATGGAACAAAATAAGGTAGAATTAAAACAGGACATAGAACAAAGTTTAGGTCAGAAAATGGAACAAAATAAGGTAGAATTAAAGCAGGACATAGAACAAAGTTTAGGCCAGAATAAGGAAGAAATAGGTCAGAAAATGGAGGAAGTGAGAAAGGACTTAGAACAGAAAATAGAATTAGGAAGACAGGAGTGTAAAGAAAATATGAAAGTAATGGAAACTAATTTAAAATTAGTACATAAAAACTTAAATGAGACAAAGGAAGCCTTAGAAGCTAGTATAGAAATCATAGGAGATAGGATGGGAAAAATAGAATCAGAAATGAGAGAAAATAAGATTGTATTAGAAGGAGAAATTGCCAGATGTAGAGATGAAATAACAGAATGTAATACAAGTGTAGACTGTAAGATTACAAATGTAAAAGCAGAAATAACTGAGGAATTAAGGAAAAAGATTGAGGTAGTAAAGAAAGACATTATTAATGAAACTGTAGAACAAATTGTAATTCCTAAAATTAAGGCGATGACTGATGTAGTACATTCGCAACAGGATGCTATAAATGATATGAAACAAAGTCACTTAGAAATAAAGAATGATTTAAAATCAATTTGTGAAGAAATGAAAAAAGGGAAAGAAAGTTTGGCTAATGTAAATGATGTTGTGAATGCACTACAAAGGCAAGATGATTTATGTTGTTGTTGTAGTGTTTAACGCCCGCTTTTACTACTACGGCACCGCAGGCGGTGACACTGATGATACATGGAATGAAGATGGAGCACCGGTGGAATGAGAATGGCGAGGGAAACCGGAGCACCCGGAAAAAACCCGCCCTGACGCCGCTTCGTCCACCACGAGTACCACATGCGGGTCCCTGGGATTGAACCCGGGGCGCCTAGCAAGATGATTTAGATGTAAGTAATGTACAAGATGAGAGTTATTTGAATAATGTACAAAATGTTGACTCACCATACAGAGAAAGAGGTTCACAACCAAACAATGACACAACACACAATACACCAACAGCATACTACATGAAATCACACCACCTACATTTGACGAGGAGAAGGGAGACGATCCAAAACTCTTTGTTAAAGAGATGGAAGAGTATTTTAAAGTGAAAAGGATACCAAATGAGCTTAGGATGATGATAGTCAAGAAAAACAAAACAAGGGGCATGTGAGACAGAATATTAGAAGACCCCAAAAGAAAATCGTTCATGTAAATGTTTGTTAAAAGTGTAATTCGTTTTTTGATGTTGGTATGAGATAATTAAATGACGAAAACATGTTGATAAGGTTCATTTTTACGAACAACTAAGTTTGCACAAAGACGTCATAAATCTTTCCATATTTGATTTTAATATATGTGTATAAATATTAGAATTGTTTGTGTTCCATAATAAAAGTAGGGGAGGATGATTAGAGATTGCTTCCCTAACGAGAAAGAACTATTTGATGAATAGCGCGGATGAATATGAAGAAGGCGGTGTCGCGTAAAACGACGCCAAAAAACTTTACACTAGCGTCTCCGTATTCGGCATGGATGGACGCATTTTTATGTGTACGCGTCATGAAATAGTAAAAGTGAATTTACTAAGTGTTTAGAGACCTTTAATTAAATTTCGGCGATGCTAGGGAGGTTGATCCGCTAAAATAAGACTTTCTACTGAGATACGATTTAAAAATTATGAACAAGAAGGTGCAAATAAAATGTTTGACTAAAGTTAAACCCGAGTGTATGTTCATTCCATCCGTTACCACGCCCTGAGGGAAATAAGAGCCACATCGCTCAAACAAGAAGCTACCCTCAAACAAAAACAGCACCAACTTAATGTCTTTCAAGGACACGACACGAAGATTTTGAACAAAATTGCTCCACCCTAAACTACCCTTTACATGGAAAATTTTTCGAAAATTTAGATTTTCTTGAAAATGGTTCTAACGATTTTGATTAAAATGATATATGCTTGAGATATTTTTATTACAAATGAAATGTATATCCTGAATTCTCTGGCTATAGCCCATGCAATCCTATTTACTCTGGATGACTTTTGCATAACTGGCAAAACGTAAGAGATACACCAAATCTTACTATACAAAATTTAGATCCTGCTAAAACACACAGTTTATGTCTGAATAATTTTTTTGTAGAGTGTACCGTTTCGGAGATATTCCTTGTTATGTGTGTGAGTTTTGGAGAACTTATACTTCTGTCAAATGGAACATCGTTTTAAAATAAGAACAAATTAGAAACTAAAAACTTCACTTATCTTAGTAATGTTGATATTCTTTTTCTCTTTTGCTAACCCTGGGGTTTCAGGCTATGTCCAGCTCATTCTCAAAACCATATAAACAAAATCGTTGCCAAGCTACAATCTTTTATTTTTGTGAAAAACAATTATTCTTATTCAATTTTTTATTTACCAATCTCTGAAAACAAAAATTTATAAATACAATCTATAGATGGTAATTCAAAGTTCATGACATGGTTCCTGTTTTTTAAAATAAAAATTTTTTCCCAAACCATTAAATCTATCGGATTACTTAACTGTTTTAGCAATTTAACCTCTGAATTAATTTCATGATTAAATGACCAAAAATGATCTGCCACAGCTGATTTATCAGTTTGTTTATATTTAATATTTCTAAAATGTTCTTTTATTCTGGTTTCTAGATGACGTTTAGTTTTACCAATATAAACTTTATCACAATCTGAACAGCTAAATTGATAAATGCCAGATTTTTTATAATTTGGTATTTTATCTTTTTTTGAAAAATTAATTAATTAATTAATTAACTGATAAATCAGCTGTGGCAGATCATTTTTGGTCATTTAATCATGAAATTAATTCAGAGGTTAAATTGCTAAAACAGTTAAGTAATCCGATAGATTTAATGGTTTGGGAAAAAAATTTTATTTTAAAAAACAGGAACCATGTCATGAACTTTGAATTACCATCTATAGATTGTATTTATAAATTTTTGTTTTCAGAGATTGGTAAATAAAAAATTGAATAAGAATAATTGTTTTTCACAAAAATAAAAGATTGTAGCTTGGCAACGATTTTGTTTATATGGCCTTGAGAATGAGCTGGACATAGCCTGAAACCCCAGGGTTAGCAAAAGAGAAAAAGAATATCAACATTACTAAGATAAGTGAAGTTTTTAGTTTCTAATTTGTTCTTATTTAAGAATCTTGTTGCTTCACTGTTAATAGCTTCAATTTTTACTTAATGGAACATCGTTATTCATTTTTATATGTTAAGAGAACGAAATCTCAAAGCTTTAAAAGATTCGACTATCGCTCAAAGCCTACTGTGTTCCCATATTCTCCTTGTATCTACAAGAAGGTAAGATAATTTCTGCAATTGTTTATCTTAACTAACACGAAGAAGATATAGAAATAAGAGTTTGTAAGAATGGTTAGTAGAAGATTAGAGAAATTCATGTGAGTGCAACACATCAGATTTTTTTCTAGATAAGTTCTTTATATTGTTAAACTAAAGAACACGGCTCCACCAATAATAGACTTTAATTTTTGTACAGCATGTTAACTATTTCTTCTTCATTGTCTTTAAATAAATTCACTCTAAACTGATTGAGGATATCTGAGTTTGGTAGGTATAAGGGTATAAAACGCTCCTTTTAATGTTGCAAGTTTACCTTTTTTATTTGCAAATTCATTCTCTTTTATATTTTTATGGTACGATATCCATACAAATGTAATGTTTATTTTTTATTGAGCATCAACTAAAAGACTCTTTATTTGCTAAATAAGATAAGATTGAGGGTTACACTTTCAATAATTTTCTATTGCTTCCAACATACTTTTATAGCCACTAAACTGATTATCTGTTTTATGGTGTTACCTATTTAACACCAGTTTAATAGCATGTTTTATGGCGATTGCTTCTGATGTAAAGATGAGCTATAGCTAATTAACTTAACTGCGCCGCAACGTTTTGTTTCTGTTCCAATTCCCTAAAGATTTTCCTCACTGTTAATTGATTTAGAACCAACTGTGCATATGTGAATATACTGCTCACTTTCTTTGTCAATAGAACTAATTGTTTTGAGGGATCTAATGAATTAGCTAACGTGCTGCCAATCTGGAAACCTACTTCTGCTTTAATAAGTTGTGTATAAATTAATTTTTTAAATAGCGTATTCTGTCAGCTTCATACATTAATTCATTCATATACCACATCTTGTCGAAACATACAGTGGAAGTGAAATAATCCGTCAGACTGAAGGAGGTGAGAGAGTAGATGTAAATTAACAAAAAATTCCAATACATTTTTAAAATTAGAAGCACCGTTAATTAGATAATTGCGCGTAAAGGTGAGAGTGTGGCAACGTGGCACAACTTGCTGATTGAGTAATCTCCTTCAACCAGCGGCTCTGTGAACTATTTTAACGCTGTATAAAAACCATTTGAGTAACTTTGGCCATGTATCGAATGCAGATGTTTTGTTGCTGGTGCGTGAGACACCAGAAAATTCCGTGATGAAAGGCAGAAATTGTGGATTTTTCAAATGTAATTTACACAAAAACTATTGATTCTATAGAAATACACCAAAGGAAAAAGTTGTTGCTTATTCAGTTTTCTATGAATATAGCCATAAATTAATAACCTTTAATCAACAATAGTTAAGCCAGGTGATAATTTTTTTATAATAGTATTTTTTCCCTGGAAATCTGTAAACTCTTCAGCTTTTATGTATTAGACTTTCTTGTTATTCACAATAAGAGAAATTTGCTGTTAAATTCTGACGGATTATTTCACTTCCACCCTGTATAACAAGGAATAGATTGTTAATATTTGTTTAAAGAAAGCAATAATTCACATTTAGACTTAGTTTCCTCTAATACTGTCATAAGTGGGTGTCCAAAATGTGGCATACTTTAAGTAAATACTTACAACCTAACCTTTGAAATATTGTCTCCAGCAGAAATAGCTTTGAGTATAATATTACATCTTTTGGTGTAAGTAAATTCCATATATCTCATTGTTAATATAGGATGGCACACGAAAAAGCGACCCGCTTCGAGCAGGTGTTAAAAAAAAAAAAAAAAAAAAAAAAAAAAAAAAAAAAAATTCTGATGTGTTGCACTCACATGACTTTCTATACTCTTGTACTAACCATTCTAACAAACTCTTATTCCTGTATCTCCATGTTAGTTAAGATAAACATTCGTACAAATTATCTTATTGCTTATGTCCTTGTAGGTGCAACGGGAATATTAAAATACAGAAGGCTTTGTGCGACAGTCAAATCTTATTGACCTTTGAGATTCCGCTCTCTTTGCACGATTAATATGAAAAAATGAACAACGTTGTTGCATTTCGCTAAAGTTCTAAGTTTTCCGAAACTCACACACATAACAAGGAATATCTCCGAAATGGTTCACCCTACAAGAAAATTTATTGAGACATAAATTGTGTAATTTAGAAAGATCTACATTTTTGTACAGTAAGATTTTGTTTATCTTTAACGGTTTACCAGTTATGCAAAAGTCGTCCAGAGTAAATACGACTACAGTCCCTGAAAGAAAATTCAAGATATACATTTAATTTGTCATCAAAATATCTCAAACATATGACATTTTAATCAAAATCGTTAGAGCCATTTTCAAGAAAATCAAAATTTTCGAAAAATCTTCCATGTAAAAGGTAGTGTAGGGTGGGGCTATTTTCTTCAAAATCTTCGTGTCGCATCCATGAAAGACATTAAACTTAAATACCAAGTTTGGCTTTTAACCGACTTTCCGTTTTTGAGTTATGCTGTCCACAGGCTAACACACAGACACACACGCGGACCTTTTTCTAAATATGCCTTTTTTGGATTCAGGGGGCCTCAAAACATATATTTCCGGTGAAATCTCGACATCGAATTTTTGGGTGGAATACAATACTTCTACTTACCAGTAGAGAAAGTAATAATATATAAATAGATACTATATAATAAATACAAGAAATAAGAAATAAACAAATGCAGAGGTCTGTGTTTACTGAAACGATCTTGTCTTTTACATTAGGTGCTGAAAATGGCCTTGCGTTTCAACGTACTTTTGCGCTCACCCTAATATATTATTATACATTTTGTGCAACTCTGCTGCATCGATTTCCAAATTCCATTCCTTCAAGTCTTCTAATGCCATTGAATTATTTGCTTCCAGTTTCTCCTTTAGACTGACCCACAAAAGTCCCAAGTGACTGGAACTGGGGAACGCAGCTTCCATAACTCTTTGCTGACAGTCTTTTTTTCTGTGAATCTTCCTGGAATTCATGAGATTTGACTCGTGTGAAGTGTGACAGTAGCTCCATTCTGTTGAAAGAGGGCGTACGAGTGTTCAACTGTACGTAAAATTTCTCAAAGATTCACATGAGTATTTATTGTTGTTTCAAAAAATATGAAATGCATAATCCGACTTGTTGACGCAGCACACAACACTCCGGTTTTTATAGTAATAAGGTTCCTCATAAATTGCGAAGAGATTCATTGTTGACTGGTATCTGGTGTTCTGGGAGTTTACATGTCCTGTTAAATGGAATCAGGCTTCAACACTCAGGAATTTCAGCAGCGGATCCAACATTCCACTTTCGATTGTTTGACATGTCTATCCATGTGCAGTACTAATTCACACGTTTTGCCTTGTCTTCCCCTTTAGTTCTTGGACACGTGTCATTTTGTAGGGCTTCATCCCTATATGGTGGCTGGCTCCGTAGCTCAGTCGGTAGAGTACCTGCCTGCTGTACGAGGGGTCCCAGGTTCAATTTTCGGCTGAAGCAATGGTGTTTGTTTTGGTTAAATTATGCAGCATGTTTTCCTCTTCACATTTTGTAAGTACCTGCGTAAGTAATCGCGTAGGACAAGAGTGGGAAACCTATGACACATGAGTTATCGACTGGTACACAGACCCGTTTTCGGTTTGTTATATCTAAAATATCTAAAAATTGTGACATGATGTGCCATTTTAAGCTTCATTACCAGAATCTACCTGTGAAAATGGATTAAAACACGTATTATCTTCGTGGAGGTAAATTTCATTTTGGGTAGTGTTATTAGATAGTTTTATTGCACGTATCTATTTCATTAAGCTAGTGGTCTATCAACACAGACTTCCTCGCTTCGCATCTTCGCTCTGCAGCGCGCGAGTTGAGTCGAACTTAATCGAGTCCCCACGATGCACGGTGCAAGGAAGCTCTGCACCTTGGATTGCACCCGGTGCAATTTTCAGCTTTCAGAGGCCCTGGTGTAGGTTTTCAGAACCACGTGCCATCTTCGGCCCTAGCCCTTATAGTAAGTCTTTTAACTAGAAGTACGGGAATATTCTGTTTGCAGGTTCCCTGTGAATATAGTATATTATTTCTATTTCTGTGTAGTATTCTTTTGCAATATCCTTACTTACACCTCATCTCATTGTCGCTCTCGAAATAAAAGCAAAACGTATGCCATAGTCCTTTTTAAATCTTCATTGAAAACACATAAGTTAGCTTATTCTCTGGTGATGAAGTAAACCTCTGCAGTACTTCGGTCCTTTTTAACGATTTCTTCTATTCCTTTACATGTTTTCATTAATAATGTGCCACCAGCATTGCTGAAATATTTCCTTTTCTGTTAATCTCTTTGATTTCTTTTCAAAGCTACCAGCACCCAATAAGGACCTTTGTCGTGATAATATTGACTGATGTCATTTTGTTTTCTTTCTGACATAGTTGGCTCTCTTGTAGTATCTGGATTTATTCTTTTTGCTTCATTTGTTTGATCAAACAGCATTTGCGACCTTCTTTTATCCCCTTTCCGGTTGAATGAAATGCTCCATACATCCTGATGCTGGTGTGTTGCATCCATTATTGAATTACTTTCTTTTTGCTTAGACTCAATACTGTAGCCCCTGGACTCGTGTTTCATCATTTGATTTTTCTCATTTTCGCATTAATTTTTTGGGATATAATACCAAGCTTTGTTTTCCTCCCTGTCTTGCAAAATACATTTCTCTGATGTAAAAAATGTACAAGTAATCTCTCCGCCAACGAGCGGGATGGCTCAGGTGGTAATGTACTTCACCCCCATTCGGGAGGTCACGGGTTGGATCCCCATGACCGATCTTCCTGACCAATGGGTTTTTTTCGGAGGTTCTCGGGTCGCCTGGCGAATGCTGGGAAGGATTTCCATATCCTCAGAATTTCCTGTTCCTCCATTTCGTTACATTTCATTCCTTTAGGTTTCTTTCAGGGTTGGAAGCGTGGGCGAGTGTCGCGTCAGCAGCGCGGCAGGGGGAACAAATGCGCTCTGAAAATCTCGTCCCCCGGATTGGAAGGCGAGCCGATATTCGGACATTCGCTTTACGTATTCAGTATTCTTCTTCTTTACCTAATTACCCTCCCCTTATGTTGGACTTACACTTCCTAGGACTTACAAGCCTGTCCCTAAAGTTAGACGCTTGTCGGGGTACACAGGAACCTATGGACCGGACATAGTGAAGACCTGGAAGCGGGTAGTCAGCATAGCACCAGGTATGATACTGAGGAATAATGTGATATGAAATGCAGGCGAAATCGATGAGTGGAAAGGTGATGATGGAGCAGTTGGTGGAATGAATGGTGGGGGAAACTGGAGAACCCGGAGAAAAGCCGCCCATACGCCACTTCGTCCACCACGAATACCATATGCGGGTCCCTGGGATCGAACCCGGGCCGCCTAGGTGGTAGGTGAACTGTCTATAACCGCTCGGCCCGTATTCAATATTCAACAAAACAAAAATAATATTTGCACTGTCACTAAATGTTCAAAACTACTGCCTGCTCTCTTCTTAGCACTAATAGTAAATGAAACACTGATGACTTCCTTTGAACTTTAGAAGTATTCTTACTATTGTCAGAGCCAACAAGTTTCTAAACCTCCCTTGTACAGCCATAGAAAAAATGACCGAGCGCATTGGGAGAGCAGAATATTTCCCACGTCGTGTTGCAGCGCGGTTTACACAAGTCGATATTTCCAGCATGCAGCTGAGTTTATTGATAGTCTCTGGTCCATCTGTTATCGTCTGTCAGACACACAAATAGGTTATCTTGTATTACCACTCAAATATGTCTTTGCGAGTATGTACAAATGTGAGTGATGATTCAAAACACAGCCTATTTGTGTGTCTGACAGTCTGCCTGTGCCAAGTTTGGTCCAAATCGGTGAAACGGTGTAGAAGCTTGTAAGGAACGCACGCGCAAGCTCACACTCACGGATCTTGTTCTAAAATGCTGTTTACTCTCCAGGGAGTTGCAAAAGTTGTATTTGTAATAAAATCGCGGTATCGAATTGTTTGTTGGAATGCAATATTTCCTCTACTTTACATAATATAAGTAATAAGTAGAGAAAGTAATATATGTAACATAGCGAGAATATACAATGACTGTGATTTTTATATAAAATATGTTAGTTCATTGAAAAAACTAGATTTGTAAAAGCCAGGTCAGCGTCGAGAGCTTTATCAGCTGAGCTATCGTGGCCACTTTCTCAAATCAAGGCGCAAGTTTTCATGTCTGTTGAACTTCAGGATTAGGGAAGTGAACACAAGCGCCGACCGCACTTTTTTTTTTTTTCCCCCCCCGGACAGCTTGTATTAAGAGGGTAGGTAAAGAAATATCTCCTCGAAAAAGCATTTATAACTCTTACATTTTCTAACACAGAAAACTAAAATTTGGTGCAATAACTACTAATGCTTGCTTACATACTGTCTAATTTTTTCAGAATTGTTTGATGTCTTTGAGTGATATTAAGCTTTTTGCTATCTAAAAATAATAAGGTGCATTTTCTCAAAAAGTACTTGAGATATTTCGTTGAAAATTGTTAAATATTAAACACATAATCCTGTGAAATGGAATCTTAATATGTATTATCGGTTTTGAAATAAAAAAATAATATATTGTTACATTGACAATTCTTCAAAATCCATTCGAGTAAAATCTCACTAACGTTTAACTAGAATTTTTATTGAAATTCTGCTCCACAGGATTATGCAGTAAGGACCCTTGCTATCAAACTGCCAAATTTGGTAACTGTACATACAATACTTTTGGATAAAATTCACCTTAAAGTGAAAAAAATGAAAACTGTGCAAAAGTTGACTTAAATATTTACTTTGATTTGCATTGTTGCAGAGGTATTTCAAAAGTAAATACTTCAGAACAAAGCGATCTCAGTAAACACATTTCGCCATATTGTTCAAAGCCTTCTAAAAGCGCACAAACAATACTTAGAAAACTGACAGTCAAAACAGCAAGAAATATAAAAATGGCAAACTCTTTTAAAGAGAAAGTAAAAAGGGGGCGTGGTACAGTAACATGCATTGCTATTTGAATTATTTGTTAATACTTAGAGTGATGACAGAAGCGTGAAACTTTAGGAATACAATCCCAATTCTGTAAACTATTTTTATGCTCGACCATACCCAAATGTATTATAAGTCTGATAGCGATCCTTAAGTGGGGCCTCCTTAAGTTCAAACTTTCATTAAAGGACTGGTCTTCATCCAATCAGACAATTCAATTTTCATTAAAGGACAGGTGTTCCACCAATCAGAAAATTCCCCATGCACTATTGACAGTGAGATGCAACTTACTCCACCTAAGTAAGATGCAACTTACACAAAACACAGAAATTAACCTCAATACAGCATCAACTTCCAAGAATATTGCACTAAGCACAGTCCCGCAAATTAATTTCACTAATTGTGCAATAAATAACTTATACATGAAATAAAGTTTCATATGAAAACCAATATATTCAATTGGCCTTCTATTTTTCAATGTTTACGTAGCATTCGAAGGTTATCATTTTCATCATGCAGGTGTGTCGTGCTGGAAACGAATCGATCTTTTAGCGAATGAGTCGGTCTGGGTGGCTCAGTTGGTTAGGCGCTGGCCTACTGATCCCAAGGTCGCGGGTTCAAACCCGGCCCAGGCCGATGGTTTTTAAGTGTGCTTAAAAATGACAGCTCCATGTCAGTAGATTTACTGGCATGTAAAAGAACTCCTGTGGGACAAAATTCCGGCACACCGGCGACGCTGATGTGATCCTGGCAAATGACAGCGTCGTTAAACAACAACATAATTTAATTTGAAGTTTAGCGACTGCGCAGAACTCCAAATATCACCTAATGCCATATGTAGGGCATTGTCCCTGGTGAGTGTACAACATTTTGCAATATGTCAACTATAAAATTAGGTATATGGTCGAGCATAAATTGTCACATGAAACTTAACTATAATGGTAATTAAGACGTTCGTGTGAAAATTAGGAAATTCGCTTCGCTGGTTTCTTAATCTATACTCGCGACTTAATTGCTACCATTATAGTCTCGTTGCATAATTACCATTAATGAAAAGAAAAAAATTGCAATCCTTGAATAATTTTACCTACACCTACCCTTAAAGCAAACTCATGTGAATAAATTGATTATTAACTCACCCATTTCCAGCAGAGTATCGTAATAGGCTAGCAAACTTGCTCGCTGCATAACACGGTACAGCTGCAGTTCGGCTTCGTTACTTGGCGCCGACGTCACAACCACTGAAACAAAACACATTCTCCATTACAACTCATGTCGCACTATTGCACCCTCCATACGTGCACATGCACATCTAGAGGAACCTTTATCTGAAACTGATTTTTGTGAATTTAAGGGACCTCAAAACGCACCTCTCTAAGATCTGTGGATGGAATGGAATAAAGAATGGGTAAAGAAAGCACAAGTGTGTGCATGTGAGTTTATATAAAAATACAGTTTCACATTAGAATAAAACAAAAGGATCTGATGTGTTGCACTCACATGACTTTCTCTACTCTTGTACTAACCATTCTTACAAAATCTTTCTTATTCCTATATCTTCTTCGTGTTAGTTGAGATAAACATTTGCAGAAATTATCTTATTGCTTATTTCCTTGTAGGTACAAGGGGAATATGGGACTACAGTAGACTTTGAGCGATAGTCAAATCTTTTAAAGCTTTCAAATTCCGTTCTCCTTGCACGGTTAACATAAAAAATCAACAACGATGTTGCAGTTGACGAAAGTTTGTTCTCCGAAACTGATACAAATAACAAGGAATATCTCCGAAATGGTCCACCCTACACAAGAAATTGATTTGGACATAAATTGTGTGTTATAGCAAGCTCTACATTTTTGTACAGTAATATTATGTCTATTTCTTACGGTTTACGAGTTATTCAAAAGTCATACAGAGTAAACAGCACTACATAGACTATAGCCAGAAAATTCAAAATATACATTTCATTTATCATAAAAATAGCTTAAACATATGTCATTTTAACCAAAATCGTTAGAGCCATTTTCAAGAAAGTTAACATTTTCGAAAAATTTTCTATGTAAAGGGTAGTTTAGGGTGGAGCAATTTTCTTCAAAATCTTCACATCGCATTCTTGAAAGATATTAAACTTAATTACCAACTTTGGTTTCAAACAGAGTATTCGTTTTTGAGTTATGCTGTCCACAGCTTCACACACACACACACACACACACACACACACACACACACACACACACACACACACACACACACACACACACACACACACACACACACTCACACAGACGGACGGACGTTTTTCTAAAAATGCTTTTTTTTAGTTCAGGGGGCCTCAAAACATATATTTCCGGTGAAATCTCGACATCGAATTATTGGGTGGAATACAATACTTCCTCTACATACTAGTAGAGAAAGTAAAAATCTGATGTCTGAACTCAGATTACTTTCTTGTGCAAACAATTCTTTAAATGCTTATTCTTCTGCCTATTTCATATTAATCTATATAAACATTTGCTGAAATGCTTTTACTACACATTTCCTTGTAGGTACAATAGGGGAATAGGGGAATACAACAGCCTTAATCGATAGTCACTTTTTAACAGCTGATCTCCATGTGGTTGACATTAACGTTCAATTCTCTTTGCATGGCCAGGACATAAAAAACAAATGACTTCCTATTTTGGTAAAGTATTTGCAAATTCAATAAATATCTCGAAGATAGTTATCTCTAAAACCTTAATTTGACCTAAATTGCGTGCTTTAGCGACATCTGCATTTTTTGTGTCGTCTCATAACCGGACGTGATTGTCTGAATGGTTATTTCTATAGGATTTGGCCTTTCAGCCTCAGCAAACTGCCTGCTGTGGTGTACCAGAGAAGGAATTATGAATATGGAACATCTAGAAACATGCAAAGCTTTGAAGATCTATCCTGATATTGTCACCAAATACTGAGAAGCTAGGAGAATGACTTCATTGTCAATTCATTAGCATTAGTCTCTCTCTCTCTCTCTCTCTCTCTCTCTCTCTCTCTCTATCACACACACACACACACACACACACACACACACACACACACACACACACACACACACACTTTGTGTTGCTGGATTTTGTCCCTCTTGCCAGTTATGCAAGACTATTCCCAGGAAATTCAAAATATAAATGTAATTTGTCGTAAGGATGTCTTAAACTTGGGTTATTTTAATCTAAATCAGTCGTGTTGAAAAGGAAAGAGAAGGAGGGTAGCAACTGTGGTACACATTACGGAACGACACAGGGTGTTCAGGTAGATTCGCCCTCATGACAACAAATACACGGCACGGTTAAAATGAGTCCCTTTTGTTCAGACATTTTAAATCATTTAGTTCTAGATTGACGCCCATGTTTTCTCATTACAATTTTATTTAAATCAGTTTCAAAGCCGAACAACTTAGAACATAAACTAAATTCATATCTGTTAATGTAGACCTGGATCTGCTTTTCACATGACTGAATTTTGAAATAGGTAACTGGCCCTAACAGATTGGTGAATACCTTATTTGTATTGAGTCTGCAAGAGAACTGGGATTTCAATTCCTCAACCCTCTGTTGTCGAGTGAGTCTTATATGTCAATAAAATTAATTATAACGTTGAAAAATGTCATAGCACGAGCAGTATGCTTTTTTCGTCTTGCAAATGCTAATTAACGTACAGCGTGATGATGTTTATATCACAGTAAATAATAATTAATAATAATAATTACTATATTTTTCAAGAAAAATTTTAGTAATTGCACAAGAGAATGAAGAGATTGAATTTATGCTTAGAAAGTTACTAGAAGAATATGATAAATGGGGGGTGAAAATAAATTAAAAGAAAACGTTTTACATGGGATGTGGAACAGAAACTAAAGATTTAATTTTGGAAGAACAGAAAGGTTATATTAGAGGATGTGAAGAATTTGAGTATCGGGGTAAGAATAGATAAAGAAGATAAGCAGAAAAATGGCATTAAGAACAGAATGAATAAAGGTAAAATTATAACATCAGTGCTAAATAGTATCCTGCGGAATAGACATATGAGTAGGAAGAATAAATTACAAATATATAATACAATAGTGAGAACTACTGTCACATATGGAGCTGAAACATGGAAATTTAACAAAAATTTAGAATCAAAATTTATGTCAATGGAAATGTATTTTCTAAGAAGGTCAGCGAGAAGTTGAAGATTAGAAAAAATAAGAAATAATGTTATAAGAGAAAAATGAATAATAAGAACTCGATGTTAGACTATGTAAGATATAAACAGCATAGTGGATGAATGAACGAAGATAGGTTACCGAGAAAATATTTTGGAATGGAGTCCACCTGGAAGAAGAAGAAAAGGGGATTTTTTCCCCCCGCTGGGAGGTCTGGCACGGCGTGCACTCAGTCTCGTTAAGTCCCTCAGAGGTCGGTTGAGGAGCTACTTGATAATGAAGCAGCGACCCCAGGTCGTTAAAGCTGCATAACCGGCTGGGAGGGACCGGGGTGCTGACCACACCCCGTGCTCCAGTTCTGCACCCCGCTCATGACGCCCATAGTGGGCAGAGGTGGGGGACGCAGTGGCCAGGCGATAAGCCTTGGCTCGCGACGGGCTGTTGCACTAGGGTTTGTACCCAGAAGTGAGACGTTCCTCTGATATTTCAAATCATTTTGCGTGAATATCAAGGAATTTTTCATCAATTATTAGGTACAGTCGGTGCGGGATGAAATTACAATTATAATGGATATAATAATTACGGATTATTTAATCTAAATGATTAAGTACATATTTGAGCAAATATATAAGCCTAACCCAGGAGTCGGCAAATTGGTCATCACGATTGCACGAATGTGACGTCACGGAACGCAACCCGGCATGCACATGACGCATGGTTTGAAGGACGAGTTTGAAAGTCCCAGATGCGGCATAAAGGAGCGTCTCTAATACACGTTTGATTTTATACATGCTCAACACATATATGCAGATTGAGATGGCTTTAACATGTAGTTTTCATTAATTTATTCTTTATTTCATCTGGAGTATTATACTTTCGTACAGATCTGATGTTAATTCACAAGTACTGGCGTACAACAGAGTACGTAGGTTTTCATCTGTCAATCACGATCTTATTTTAGATTTTACAATCTTCAGTTTACAGAACAATTGCTTACACATATATTTTGAGCCAAACATAGTACTACTATATGCAGCAAATGAATGGAGAGACCAAAATCTTGTCATGTCAACTTCTCTAAATAAATCTAAACCAATTTTATTTTCTAATTGTGATTTTACACAATGACCTAAGGTTTTTTAAAATCAGTGTACTTTCTAATCTACTGTCTGGCTCGACTACGAAGCTTCAGTGAATATTTAAACATTATGATTACATTTACGGACAAATGTTTTGTTTTATATTATTCTTTTAAAATGCCTTAACATTTCCTGCCTGTGAGTTGCTTGTGATCTTTGTGACGTTTGTAATGTCCTTTAATGTTTGACTTCTGTTAAAACATGCGAATACAACAGACATTTCACATTCTTGCCCATAGCGCAGCAAAAATGTTGTTCTTCCCACTCCTCTTGGAATGGGAAGGTTATCTTGCGTTTTCTTTGTTTCGAAAGAACCATGTCGTATCGATGAGAGGTACACTACTGCTTGTTTACTTTTGAACGCGCGTTGATTGAAGGAAGGGAGCTGACGGATGGCTACGTGTTGCTTTGTCCCTTACGGTGGTGTTGATTCATTTCACCAGCCGGCACAGTTTTGTTGACCTCTGCCTGAACTCTAAAACTATCATTGCTTACACAAGTTGACTTGTAATATAAATAGTTGAGCGTTATTTCCTCAATTTGACTATATAGCTCTTACTGCCTAATTTGAAACTATTTCTAGGAAACATTTACCTACAAAATTTATTGTTAACTGTGTATGTAAAAATAATTATTTTATTGTAATAGTCAAATAAATGCTAATGCTGATCAGGGTTGTTAACATTTAAAAGTAAAGTTATCGTACCAGTCACTCAAAATTATAGATTTGGATTAAAAATTATCGTACATCATAAACCAAATGCTACAACAATAAAAATATCGGTTTAACACCTATGAAAAGTAATAGTAATTATGTTTATGGTATCCACTTACAAGACTGATGACCTCAATCAATATTATAACTTTAGTACTTATGTTTTTCGCACTCTTCATCTTCCTCAGCTGTTGCAGCATTATACAAATTTGTTGTTGAGCTGAGGTAAATGAACTTCAAGATGAACAGTGCGAGAAACATAACATAATCTTAATATCTCGATGACTTGCAGATTTTCCGATCTACCACATTCTTTGATAAGCTGAGGCGACAGAATAAGTTCATTTGCCGTATGTAGTGCCAATCTGGTTTTAGCTTTGGTTTTTATTAAACCCAGTTTAGAAAAAAAAACTATGTCACAAAAAGCGCTTCTATGGGGCAACGAAATCACTGATAATGCAAAGGTCGCCAGTTATTTGAAATCAGTATTTCCACCAAGCACTCCAGAAACTGTCAGGTTCAGGCATGTTCTTTATTTCACACGGAATATCACGTATTCCTAGTTTTCTCCATTGATCATCGATTTGCTGAACAGTGTCTTCTTCATTGAGATTACCAGATCTGGGCACACTGGCAACAAGAGGATAAAGAATAGAAGGATTAGCAGGATATGAAATGGTTGCCTTAGAGGGGTGGAGACAGGCCATGAGGGTAAAAGTGGTGTCGCTATTTAGGTATAATTAGGTTAATTTCGCTGGTGAGACAAACCAGTGAAAAAGATATTTCGCCGGTATCGAACTATCATACAAATTATCGTACACCCCCATAATTATCGTACGGGTTGGCAACCATGTGTACAAACATTAAAATTATCGTACACCCCCATAATTATCGTACGGGTTGGCAACCATGTGTACAAACATTAAAATTATCGTACACCCCCATAATTATCGTACGGGTTGGCAACCATGTGTACAAACATTAAAATTATCGTATGCCCCCATAATTATCGTACGGGTTGGCAACCATATGTACAAACATTAAAATTATCGTATGCCCCCATAATTATCGTACGGGTTGGCAACCATATGTACAAACATTAAAATTATCGTATGCCCCCATAATTATCGTACGGGTTGGCAACCATGTGTACAAACATTAAAATTATCGTACACCCCCATAATTATCGTATGGGTTGGCAACCATATGTACAAACATTAAAATTATCGTATGCCCCCATAATTATCGTACGGGTTGGCAACCATATGTACAAACATTAAAATTATCGTATGCCTCCATAATTATCGTACGGGTTGGCAACCATATGTACAAACATTAAAATTATCGTATGCCCCCATAATTATCGTACGGGTTGGCAACCATGTGTACAAACATTAAAATTATCGTATGCCCCCATAATTATCGTACGGGTTGGCAACCATATGTACAAACATTAAAATTATCGTATGCCCCCATAATTATCGTACGGGTTGGCAACCATGTGTACAAACATTAAAATTATCGTATGCCCCCATAATTATCGTACGGGTTGGCAACCATATGTACAAACATTAAAATTATCGTATGCCCCCATAATTATCGTACGGGTTGGCAACCATGTCTACAAACATTAAAATTATCGTACACCCCCATAATTATCGTACGGGTTGGCAACCATGTGTACAAACATTAAAATTATCGTATGCCCCCATAATTATCGTACGGGTTGGCAACCATGTGTACAAACATTAAAATTATCGTATGCCCCCATAATTATCGTACGGGTTGGCAACCATGTGTACAAACATTAAAATTATCGTATGCCCCCATAATTATCGTACGGGTTGCCAACCATGTGTACAAACATTAAAATTATCGTATGCCCCCATAATTATCGTACGGGTTGGCAACCATGTGTACAAACATTAAAATTATCGCATGCCCCCATAATTATCGTACGGGTTGGCAACCATGTGTACAAACATTAAAATTATCGTATGCCTCCATAATTATCGTACGGGTTGGCAACCATGTGTACAAACATTAAAATTATCGTATGCCCCCATAATTATCGTACGGGTTGGCAACCATGTGTACAAACATTAAAATTATCGCATGCCCCCATAATTATCGTACGGGTTGGCAACCATGTGTACAAACATTAAAATTATCGTATGCCCCCATAATTATCATACGGGTTGGCAACCCTGATGCTGATACAAATTCGGCGGAATTTTCCTGCGCCATTCAAGAAGAGCTGTAAACCTGATACATTTTTGTGGAGATGACAGAACGTGATTGTGAACATTTCACCGTTGTGCGTTTAATAAGTTCACGGTATTAGTCACATTTTGCTGGGTGACTCAAATGTATCGGTTTTGTTGCGGTTTGTGGACAGGGCGACAAAAACTGCAAGATACTTGGCGCCTTCCAGTGTGCGAAATGTGACACGAAGTGACTCATTCACTCTGAGTATAGTCATCACCTGGCGCTATAATCCATCCGGTCCGAGATGGTTCCTAACATAAACAATGCACGTGGTATCACTCCGCGCTTGACGTCTTGTTGACGAATGTACAGTTTCCTTTCTTGCCTTTCAACAACTTCTCAGCTGTTCGTTCTCTCCAGCTCAAGAAATTGCCATCGTTGACAAATCTATTTATTGCTATACTTCACTGCACCAGCATTGAACATTAAACAAATACACACCCCTATACTTGTTAAGGGACACTGGGAGTGAAATTTGAAAGTTCCACATTTTTTGATAGATTTTTCTGAAAATTTTACTGTGTTTGTATTTATATGAGAATAGGAGGTACACCAAATTTCATTAAAATTGGATAATTCGTTTAGGATATATAAATTATTTTATGAATTTAATAGGCACATTTTCAAAATAGAGCTCGTGTCTATTGACTTTTCAAAATTCATTTATATTGGCAGAACTGATACTCTAAAACATGGGTAACAATTGTATGAAGAGATATTTCAAATACGTTAGCTGATCATGCTGTACATATTTTTTTAACAACAAAGAAAATTTAATCTTAAAAATTATTGATTTTTTTCATACAAAAGAAAATGTTTTTGGAATTCATGTTAATGATAACATTAATATTGAATCATAATTTTCTTTAGCTGCTATTTATGATTACCTTTGGAAATTTTCGTTGAATTTGAAGCAAAACTCAGGCGCGACCTTCTTTTGGAATGTGCAGAAATGTAGTTTTGAGAACAGCAGGCTTTTATATAGGAGCATCCTGTGAACGTTAAGGGAAGAGCACTGGGCCGCAATGACCACATGGAGTGAGGGATATGAAAAATGTTAGCTGATCCAAATACACCGGTATTCCAGGAACATTTTAAGGTAAAAAAACAATTTTCGAATTTTTGACAATTTTGACCAAAATGTCACTCCCAGTGTCCCTTAAGGGCTTTACCCCTGTTATGTTCACTGCTCTGACCTGCTACACACTTGCAACATAAACAATATTGCAGAACCGTTTCTTCCCTCCAATAAACAACGCGAGAATACCTATTATTACATGGCCATATAGTACATAGAAGCTGATTATTTAAGTTATTTTGTCAATGAAAATATTATTAAAATACTATCATTATTCACCGTTTTTATTAATTGAAGTACAAAATAGGTGATACTACATGCAGTGCAGTAACGAACTATTTTCATTCGCTTGAAAGGTGTGATGTGGCAGTGTTACGTGCGTTTGTTTACACCAGGACTTTCATGGGCTGGATGGAGTACAGGATTACCATGTTCTGGAAAGTCAGGTTTCGCCGCGCTGGTAAACTTTCTGAATTTACAGACTCACACATTTTACGATTATATCATTCCTATGATTACCACTATGAGTTTTCTTACGTTAACCTTGATAACGAAACTGTGACTTCACTTGTTCCTCGAAACAACACGAAACATATTGAGCTTGTCATATGGCAAACTCTCAGCCTAGACAAATTTTGTTGCACCATTCTTTATAATCTAGTTTTGCTTGGCCAGGTATTTCAACCTCAATACAAAACTCTTGTTCCTCTGTCTTCTTCATGTTAGTCCAGATAAACATTAGCAGAAATTACCTTATTGCTAATTTTCTTGCAAATGCAAGAGGAATATGAAATACGGTAGGCTTTGAGCAATAGTCAAATCTTATAAAGCTGGTCGGTGTATGAAGAGTTTCAAATTATCTTTTCTTTGCACGTTTCAAGAGATAAAAAAGTTAAGAACGACCTTCCATTTGAGAAAAGTTTAAGTAGGTATTGTAAAACTCACACAAATAACAAGGAATATATCTGAAATGGTTCACTCTACAAAAAATGCATTTGGACATAACTTGTGTGTTTTAACGAGATCTACATTTTTTGTACAGTAAGATTTGGTCTATCTCTTACGGTTTACCAGTTATGCAAAAGTCATCAAGAGTAAACAGGACTACATGGGCTATAGGCCGAAAATTCAAATATACATTTCATTTGCCATAAAAACATGTCAAACATATGGCATTTTAATTAAAATCATTAAAGCCATTTTTGAAAAAATATCAAAATTTTCCTTGTAAAGGGTAGCTTAGGTTGGCGGAATTTTCTTCGAAATCTTCGAGTCGCATCCTTGAAAGATATTAAACTTAAATACCAATTTTGGTATTTAACCGACTATTCGTTTTTTAGTTATGCTGCTCACAGACAGACAGACAGACAGACACACACACACACACACACACACACACACACACACACACACACACACACACACACACACACACACACAGAGAGAGAGAGAGACATACACACATAGACATTTTTCTAAAAATGCCTTTTTTTGGATTCAGGGGGCCTCAAAACATATATTTCCGATGAAATCCCGACATACAAATTTTGGGCCGAATACAATACTTCTACTTGCTATACGTAGTAGAGAAAAGTAAAAAAGATTGTACAACATTTAAATAATTTTATAAAGAGTAATGAAAGTATTTTACATCATTGTACAATAATGTCATAAGAATACGCAAGAATACTCAAGGAGGTGGTAAAACACCAGTTGGTTTATAAATGAATGCAATGAGGACTGGAAGAATAATTGTGAACATGATTGCAAAAAGCTGTACGCGTATTGACTCTTTTAAACAAATAAAGGTTTAGTTGCATGGGCGTCGAGCCCAACTCTGTGAGAATTGTGCAGACCACAAAGTCGGTCAACTTGGTAGCGGTGTGCGAAGAAAAACACATTCTTGCCACAACTTTTTATAAAATGCGGCGGCGCTCCGGGCGAAAACCGGCGCCCGCGGTCAGCTAAACCTGGTTCCTTCTTATTTCATAAAAACCACAATAAACGAGATTTGGGGGCCTCGCAGACAGGCATTTTCCTCCTTTACTTGGGCGACTCAAATCGCATCGTGGTCCAAGGCGAAAATTGTCTAATTAGGGTATAAAACGTAATGTATTTAGGTATGAATTTATTCACTGCAAATGGGTATTACACGATGATAATAATAGTAACAATAATAGTAGTAGTAATAATAATAATAATAATAATAATAATAATAATAATAATAATAATAATAATAATAATAATAATGATAATAATAACAACAACAACAACCGGATGTTTATGACGTCATAGCTTTTGCTTGTGGGTTTTTTTCATGGAAAATATAAGCGAAGCACGATTTTATCAATGGTGATTAAAATTATCCAATTTTCCTGGGTAATATTAAGTCAAAATTTAGCTTTTTAAACGTTTTTTTTAAAATCATTTTCCTGTCATTTTTCATATCATCGGCATATTTTCTCTTAAATATTCGTATTTTTGTCATAGTTGTATAATTCTTTTCCAGTTTCGCGTATGTGCTTGCAGTCGTCCCAAAGATCGATTTTTCACATCTAATTCTGGTCTGTAATATTTATTACAATTATCTCGATTAGAAATGTATGATTCTGCGGATTTTGAGGGTAAAGCTGTATGTAATTTGCTATTATAATTCTTCTTTCTAATCGCCCTTCAAAAGTTGACATTTATGTAATTCTGTGCAGAGCCGAGGGTTAGCTCTAAATAAATTCAAAGTGCCACAATAAAATTATTATTTATTTTTGAGTGTGCCAGATTTTTAAAGTAAATTTTTAATTTCATGTTAATTTAAACAGCACTAAAATTTTTAAGATTTCGAAAATGTACTCAAAAAATTTAGGTCATACGATAAATTTGATCGTCATATTTTCTAATTTTTCCGGTCATAAGTGCTTGCACATTTCTAACTTTTTAGTTCATAAACATCCAGGCTTTGATGATGATGATGATGATGATGATGATATAAAACGTATCAGATTATTATAGTTAGCAGTTTATGGTTTCGTAATTTAACAGCTTGTCATTGAAATCATTAATTACTAATTTACACTTATCAATTGACCGTCCTGTCAGAATAACCAATAAACTTACCACTAGTATTCACAATAAGTTTATAAAATATCAAACATACATGTAGTTGACATTTATAATAAACTAGCTGAAATACCCGGCGTTGCCCGTGGTTTGACGACTTTATCCCTACAACATTTACACTTAGATACGTTGGATAATATTAAGGACCCGAAATATAAATAAATAAATAAATAAATAAATAAATAAATAAATAAATAAATAAATAAATAAATAAATAAATAAATAAATAAATAAATAAATAAATAAATAAATAAATAAATAAATAAATAAATAAATAAATAAATAAATAAATAAATAAATAAATAAATAAATAAATAAATAAATAAATAAATAAATAAATAAATAAATAAATAAATAAATAAATAAATAAATAAATAAATAAATAAATAAATAAATAAATAAATAAATAAATAAATAAATAAATAAATAAATAAATAAATAAATAAATAAATAAATAAATAAATAAATAAATAAATAAATAAATAAATAAATAAATAAATAAATAAATAAATAAATAAATAAATAAATAAATAAATAAATAAATAAATAAATAAATAAATAAATAAATAAATAAATAAATAAATAAATAAATAAATAAATAAATAAATAAATAAATAAATAAATAAATAAATAAATAAATAAATAAATAAATAAATAAATAAATAAATAAATAAATAAATAAATAAATAAATAAATAAATAAATAAATAAATAAATAAATAAATAAATAAATAAATAAATAAATAAATAAATAAATAAATAAATAAATAAATAAATAAATAAATAAATAAATAAATAAATAAATAAATAAATAAATAAATAAATAAATAAATAAATAAATAAATAAATAAATAAATAAATAAATAAATAAATAAATAAATAAATAAATAAATAAATAAATAAATAAATAAATAAATAAATAAATAAATAAATAAATAAATAAATAAATAAATAAATAAATAAATAAATAAATAAATAAATAAATAAATAAATAAATAAATAAATAAATAAATAAATAAATAAATAAATAAATAAATAAATAAATAAATAAATAAATAAATAAATAAATAAATAAATAAATAAATAAATAAATAAATAAATAAATAAATAAATAAATAAATAAATAAATAAATAAATAAATAAATAAATAAATAAATAAATAAATAAATAAATAAATAAATAAATAAATAAATAAATAAATAAATAAATAAATAAATAAATAAATAAATAAATAAATAAATAAATAAATAAATAAATAAATAAATAAATAAATAAATAAATAGCAACACTGGCAAAACACTATGCAAAAGCACTATTGAACAACTACAAATACCACAGGAGGTAGAGAAAGCCTTGTGAATGTAAGAAGCTGCGTTTCTATGTCTATCATATAGAAAATTGTATGAATTCCTTGTAGAAGAGGTAGTGTGTGTATGTGTAGTAACGAAGGGGGGACAGCTCGACCCACCGCGATTCCGACATGGATCTTTTGCAAGCTACCACCCTCCTCCCAAAGGGGGAAGAGATGAAACAAAGTGAGACCGGAGGCTTGTCAAAGTGAGACCGGAGGCTTGTCAGAGAACGGAGCCAGCGAAGCCCAGAGACGCACAGAAGTCCCTAACACTTATAGATATTGACACCTGGCGCACAACCCAAGTGTTTCCTCAACCAAGAGAGAGGGCGACGAGGTAACCCTTGCGGCCCAGGCAGCAACTTCCAGGGAGAACCAAGAAAGAGGTTCCAGAGCGCAAGCAACTGTGCCATCTGTTCGTATTCGCCGGAATGTACCATGCTACCAACCAAACCTGAAAGATGACAAGGGAGGGAAATGAGAAACGAAGGGAAAGGAATCCGTGGAGAAGATATTAATGGACCCCAGCATTCGCCGAAGTGACATGGGAAAACCACGGAAAAACTTCATGTCAGAGTGCGCGGCCACAGGGATCGAACCTGCGACCTCCAGAATGCGGACCACAAACGCTACCACCACAGCCATCCCGCTCGGTAGAAGAGATAGTAGAAAAAGAAATGCGATTGTGCTATGTAAAAGAAACATGTGATATGTGGCATTTCCATTTCAATCATAGACAATTGCATGAATTGTGTTGAAGGGCGGGTGGGGAAGGATATGTAAATTTATTATGTAAGAGAAAAGCGGATAGAGAAAACCATGTGACTGTTACGAGATGGATAGTATGAAAAAATACACATACGTGCCGAATTTCGAGGTGATTGGTCAAGCGGTTTAGAGGACAAACATTTAGTTTTATATATGCAGTTTATTATCCAACATTTACTCTATTTAAATGTTTCCTAAATTTCTTCACGGACAGATGGCAGCACTGAAAGGCTGCTACAGGCAATACATTCCATTCCACGGTGGTTCTATTAACAAAGGAGAATTTTCCTACGTCACTTCTGTGCCTTCTACCCTTCATTTTAAACAAATGATGGTTTTTTCCGTAATACAGTAAAACTTCGTTTATGCGGTCCTCGTTTATCCAGATCAGATGTGTATACGTTTGGATATAAATTGTGTAATTTAGCAAGATCTACATTTTTGTGTATGAAGATTTTGTCTATCTCTTACGGTTTACCAGTTATGCAAAAGTGATCAAGAGTAAACGGGTCTACATGGGCTAGAGCAAGGAAATTCAAAATATACATATCATTTGCCATAAAAATATCTTAAGCATATAACGTTTCAATCAAAATCGTTAGAGCCATTTTTGAGGAAATTAACATTTTCGAAAAATGTTCCATGTAAAGTGCAGTTTAGGTTGGAGGAATTTTCTTCAAAATCTTAGTGTGACATCCTTAGAAGATATTAAACTTAAATACCAACTCACACTCACACACACACACACACGGATCTTTTTATAAAAATGTTTTTCTTGGATTCAGGGGGCCTCAAAACACACATTTCCGGTGAAATCCCGACATCGAATTTTTGGGTGGAATACAATACTTCCCCTACTTGCTATACATAGTAGAGAAAATAAAAATCGAATGAAAGTTGGTTTCAAGTGTGTTTAAAAGTGACAAACCCAAGTCAGTATATTTACTGGCATGTAAAGGAACTCCTGTGGGACCCGTTTGTTACAGGCAATAAGATCCTTGCTTACAAACCTTGCGACCTGTTTCGTTTATTAAAAGGTAGGTATTCAACTCTAGAAATGTTATGTACCCGTAATGCCATCCAAACTGAATAGCTGTTTATATCAATAATGGATTCTTACTATCGTCAGATTGCTTTCAATTTTTTCCACACAATTAGAACATAAAATATATGGTAGGTATAGGTGCTTACACAAAATTTCTTGTCCTATATCAAACCGTTTTAAAATTATTAATATATTTATTAATAATAAGTGACTTTTTCATACGCTAATGTGAAATGACCCCTGGACGCTGCATTTATTGCATCTCTCCTAAATTTTCAATTTGAGCTCAGTATACAGATATAAAGAAATCGTCATACAGCTATTGCATAGATTTAACCCTTTCAGACCCGAATTATTTTGCTACTTATGCCGTTCTTCCTCTAATTCGAAACCGGTTTAGATTAGGCGGTCTGGGACACCTTCAGCTTGCTGGCTCGGATAGCTATGGTCGTTAAGGCAACACGTAGTGCACTGGCCATGCACTCAAAGCCTGAGGTCGTGAGTTCGAGTCTCGGCAACCGCAGTCAAATGTGCCTGTGGTAAAGGACGGGGAGGGCCCACGTAAAATAATCGGTGTGATGGCACGCGTGGATGATGACGGGGTATCATTTGACTGCGGTTGCATGGATTTTGCTTCTTTTCTTTAAAAAAAAATACTACAATGTAAATTGTAAAAAATAAATAATTTTGTACAATTCAGAACATGATTTTACATAGGTTTAATTGGTGATGAACAGTATAACAAGAATATAGCAGAAAAAACCGTTAAAAGTATTACAAGTAGGCAAAAAATGCCTATGTCCATTATAATGGACACCGGGACTGAAAGGGTTAATTAGTTTAAGAGAAAAATGTCTTGTATACAATTAATTGATATTTTCACATTTTTTCATTATGAGTTATAAAAATATTTAATTTCAGCTCAGTTATTTAATATTTTAACTAGTGCATGACAAATTTTAGTAATAAGTTAGTAACTATGGTTCAAGGAGCATTTTGAACAGTGAAAAATGCTGAGAAAAGGAATTGAGAAAAATTGATTTTACAGTTTAACAATAGTATATTTTGTACCTTACCTAAATCCAATTAAAATAGAAATGCAGCGCATTACATTCACTCGGTTTTCTCTACTCAGTTTTCTTTTATGAAAGACAACCACGTTTGTTTTTCTACTCCCACTTCTACGAACACATAATTTTCTATATGTGTGAAATAGAAATGCATCGTATTACGATCACACTGTTTTCTGTACTCTTCTTATATGTAACACATTCACATGGTCTTCTCAACTCACTGTTCAACATACAATTCATAGTTTCTAAATGCAGCGTATTACATTCACATGGTTTTCTTAGCTCACTTTACTTTTACGTAACACATTCACATGTACTTCTCTTCTCACTCGTCTACAAACAATTTATGCACGTTTCTATATTGCCAAAATAGAAATGCAACGCATTACATTCACATGGTTTTCTCTTCTCGCTTTTCTTTTACGTAACACATTCACATGCCCTTCTCTACTTGCCCTTCAACATACAATTCATAACATTACCTTAATCTCTGAAGATTTCAAGCTAATAAGTTAGAAACTAGCGTTCAAGGAGCATTTTGAATAGTGAAAAATGCTGAGAAAAAAGGGATTGAGGGATTGAGAAAAATGGATCTTAACGTTTAGCAATATATTTTTGTGCCTTAACTAAATCCAGTTGAAATATAAATGCAACGTATTGCATTCACTCGATTTTCTCTACTCAGTTTTCTTTTAGCTTCTTTACTCGCTTTTCAACATACCACTCATAAATGTTCTATATTATAGAAACGCAAATGTTACGTATTACATTCACATGGTTTTCGTAACTCACTTTCCTTTTACGTAACACATTCATATGCACTTCTCTTCTCACTCTTCTACAAATAATGTATACACTTTTCTATGTTGTCGAAATAGAAATGCAACGTATTACATTCACATGGTGTTCTCTATTCGCGTTTCTTCTCGTGGTATTTGTGATTGTTCAACAGTGTTTCTGTAGTGTCTTCCTGGTGTTTTTATTTATTTGTTTACTTTTTTTTTTTTTTTTTTCCTAATTAACGTCCTCCAACATTGTGTCATATCGGACGAATGAATGAAATGAAGTGAGTGAAATGATGCTCAGATGAGTCCGAAGTAAAGAGCTTTCAATGAATATTTGTTTAAGTGTGTTAAGTAGGTAATATTATTAAATGTCTCCTAAGAAACACAAGGCTATAGGGCAAATGCAACCTAGTGCGAAAGTTTAAGGCGTAAAATTTAATTTAATGACCATTTAATGGTCATACCACGGGCATTGCCGAGTATTTCAGCAAGTAGCCTAGTATTAAGATAAAATAAAACTTTGCACACAACTCGTGTATATGCTTTTTATGCCTCTGGTGAAGAATCGTGCATTCGCTGTAAAGCATTATACACTTTATATAAGTAACTGTTGTTGAATACATTAGAAACATTAAATTTGTACTTGTAGAAACTTCTTGAGAGAAGGTTCATGATTTTGGAGCGCTGAATCAGTTCCATGTTTTAATCTTTTTGCGTAGAGAGACAATTCCTTGCATTTAATTGCTGGGATTACTAAGGGGGACGAGTGACAGAGGAGACGCAGTAAAGTTCTGCGCATGCATCCTACCCCACAACGCTTCCCCTCCCTATAACACAAACTTTTTGAGGAGGGGGGTGAGGTTCATTGACGAGTTAACTGTACTCATGTCGATTTTAAGCTGGGGTTTAGATATTGATGCGGCAGCTTTGAAGTTCAAGGCAAGTCTGAAATTATTTAATTCCGTACATTTTGTTGGTTTCTTTGTGCAAATAAAATGGTTTCGTTTATTTCCCAGGCACTATTATTACAGACCGCGATACGTGAGGTTGCCATGGATACGGCGAGGCAAAATGCTGGTGCGCCAGGCTGACGCTAAAACAAAACACAAGCCTACAGCGAAAATAACAATATACATTCTAAAGTAAGAACAAATTAGAAACTAAAAACTTCACTTATCTTAGTAATGTTGCACGTCCTTTTTGCACAAACTGACCCAGGGTTTCAAGTTGTCTCCAACTCATTCTCAAAGCTATACGAATTTGTTTGTATATCTTTGAGAATGAGTTGCAGACAACTTGAAACCCTGGGTCAGTTTGTGCAAAAAGAACGTGCAACATTACTAAGATAAGTGAAGTTTTTAGTTTCTAATTGTTCTTACTTTAGAATCTTGTTGCTTCATTGTTAATAGCTTCAATTTTCCTTATTTAACAATATACATATTTTAGTTCCTCTACTACGTATAGTAAGTAGGGGAAGTATTGTATTCCACCCAAAAAATAGATGTCGAGATTTCACCGGAAATATATGTTTGGAGGCCCCCTGAATTAAAAAAAAAAAACAAACAAACAAAAAAACACATTTTTTAGAAAAACATCCGTGTGTGTCTGGGCCTGTATGTCTGTCTGTGAACAGCATAACTCCAAAACGAAAACTCGGTTAAAAACCAAAGTTGGTATTTAAGTTTAATATCTTTCAAAAATGTGACACGAAGATTTTGAAGAAAATTCCTCCAACCTAAACTACCCTTTACCTGGGAAATTTTTCGAAAATTTTGTTTTTCTCAAAAATGACTAACGATTAAGAGGTGGAATCAGGACTGAAAAATTCAATGTCATAGCCGGGCTTTGAACCACGGATCTTCCGCATCGAGCGGCTCCTTTAACCACTAAGCTACCATGGCCAACTTGTCAGTATGACACTAAATTCCCCAGCCGAATCGTACTTTCCCGGTAGACCACAAGGGAATCTCACATCAGAGATATATACCCCAAGTGAGACTTATAATTGCAAGTACTTTATGTCTGGGTTTAAGTAACCTTTAGATGGTAATTATTGCTGATTTATGCCAACAAGCTTACTGCTGGCATAAATAAAATGACTAATGATTTTGATTGAAATGCTATATGTTTAAGATATTTTTATGGCAAATGAAGCGTATATTTTGAATTTTCTGGGTATAGCCCATGTAGTCCTATTTACCATGAATGACTTTCACATAACTGGTAAACTGCAAGAGATAGACCAAATCTTAATATACAAAAACCCAGATCTCGTTAAAACACACAATTTATATCCAAATGCATTTTTGTGGGGTGAACCATTTCGGAGATATTCCTTGTTATTTGTGTGAGTTTTGCAATACTTATACTTCTCTCAAATGGAGGGTCGTTATTCACTTTTTTATCCCTTGACCGTCCAAAGAGAACAGCTTACATTTAGCAACGAGCTTTAAAATATTTGACAATCTCTCAAAGCCTAGTGTGTTCCTCTTGCATCTACAGGAAAATTGGCAACAAGATAATTTCTGAAAATGTTTATCTTAATTAACCCACTTACTATACGTACTAGTAGAGAAAGTAACGATTTTAATGTGTTACATTCAGATTAATTTTTGTATCCACTCTTTTGCAAACTATTCTTACAAAAACTTATTTTTTTATATCTACCTCAACGTTTGCAAAAAGGTTTCTGCGCTAGTCAGGCTTTGAAATTCCATTCTTTGAATGCTCGGGAGATAAAAGGAATGGTGACATATCTTCAAAGGCTACTGAAAAGCAATTCAATAAACTCTATATGTCACTAATGTAAAATCTGATTGGTTGAGATAAGATTATACACGTATTACATACGTTTTGTGCAATTTTAGCATTAAAATGCTTAAAATAATTATTAAATTTGCTAAATGAAAAGCTATACTGTATCAGAGATCACAAATTTATGACGTAATATGGTTGCTATTTTGAACGAAGCAAAGAGTGCTGAGAGTCTATTAATACCAGAAAAATGAAAATATGTTTAGGAAAAAGAATATGAAAAGTTTTGAGGATGGAGGAACGAAATGAGGTGATTCTTATGGCTGCACTTGCGAGAGTGACGATTTCAGGTTTTCTTACACGCATATTGGGGAAATCGTGTTCTGGCAGTAATGACGTCATTGCTGTCTTGTTGCAATGGTAATGGCATCATCAATTTTCTGGTACTGATGCCACAAATAGGATAATTTCGCACGATTTATGTCGTCATAACACGACTGCATAAAAATACATTTTATTAGACATGTGACAAATTCTCAAACAGGTGCTATTTTGTCTTGTTGATACGTTGAAACTCTAGCCGTGATCTTTCTCAGAAAGCACTGGAGTTGTTGATGACAAACATTCCTTACAGCCACATTCTCGTGATATGAACACTGTAGTTAATGTATACAGTTCCAAGTGAATGTTGGAACGCACGCCCATTGCGATTAACACAAAGAGTGCATCGGCGTGTTCTATTTTGCCGTACTCTCGCAAAGACACCAGCCATTTCTCTGGTTTAAGTTTGTCGGTCTAAATTTTAATAGTAAAGCCGTGATTAACCGTAAACACTATGATGTTTGTGTTTTGTTTATGTGTTCTGTGTTTGTTTCTTGGATTAAGATTATGTGCCTTACTAAGATAAATGCAACAGTAATTTGCATTGTTGATTTTACCGTAAATACTTAAACTGGGTGGGAGACAGTAATCTATGACATTAACTCGTCTGGCGCTTAAACTAAGCACCGCAGCAAAAAACTTTCCTTAACAAAAAGTGTAAGAATAATGTCATCTATCAGTTCCCCAAGTTTGTCGGTCTAATTTTGGGACTTCTGTATATTTATGGCATCATCGTGAGTTGTCATGGATGCTGTCTCCCCTTTCCCCTCCAGGAGCAGGACACCTCTCAGACGTGTTCTCGTCAGACGCCTACAGTATGCACTCCTCACTAAACAGAAGAAGGGGAGTTTGCTTTGCCCAATATTTCTTGGAATAATGTTGCCCTGGATGATAAAAACGGCAGCGGAAGAACATGACAGGTTAATGAGTCATGGCGTGTTTTTACTTGGCACGTACGTACGGAACAAAACATGCCGTGAGAATATAACGTCTGTGATTCAATACGCTGCCTACCTGTTTCATTACATTCTAACTCAATTTGCGGTGGAATACGACTGTATATAAAAACACCAAAGGGAACGACCAGAGATTCGAAACCGGGAGAGTTGTGAGAGGCACGTAAAGTGTAGTAGACGTGACGACAGGGGTCATCATCCTGTAACTTACAATTATTTTTACTCTCTCTAAAACGTACTTGTGTAGAGGAAGTATTGAATTCCACCAGAAAATTCCATACGCTTTGAGCGATAGTCAAATGTTTTAAAGCTTTGAGATTCCGTTCTCTTTGCATGGCTAACATAAAAATGAATAACGATATTCCATTTGGCGAAAGTTTGTTTTCCAAAACGCACACAAATAACGAGGAATATCTCCGAAATGGTTCGCTCCAGAAAAAGATTAATTTGGACATAAATTGTGTTTTAACCAGATCTACATGTTTTGTACCTATAGTAAGATTTAGTCTATCTCTTATGGTTTACCAGTTATGCAAAAGTCATCAATAATAAACAGGACTACATAGGCTATAGCCAGAAAATTCAAAATATGCATTTCATTTGCCATAAAATATCTTAAACATATGGCATTTTAATCAAAATCGTTAGAGCCATTTTCAAGAAAATTAAATTTTCGAAAAATTGTCCATGTAAAGGGCAGTTTAGGATGGAGGAACTTTCTTCAAAATCTTCGTGTCGCACCCTTGAAGCATATTAAACTAAAATAGCAACTTTGGTTTTTAACCCACTTTTCGTTTGTGATTTATGCTGTTCACACACAAGACACACACACACACACACACACACACACACACACACACACACACACACACACACACACACACACACACACACACACACACACACACTCACACACAGACTTTTTCTAAAAATGCTCTTTTTTTATTCAGGGCTCCCAAAACATATTCCCGGTGAAATGTCAACATCGAATTTTTGGGTGGAATACAATACTTCCCCTGCTTAATGTAGATATACAGTAAAGAAAGTAAAAACATTTTTAGACAATGCTGTGCGATACGTTATGTTGCTTTTCCTCCCTTTATACTATTTTCATCTGAATTGCAATACTCAAGACCAGGGATGTCCAAACTTGTCTCTTTGGAGACGCTTACGAAATGATTAGTTATACTTCACTCCACACCTCAGTCTGAGGGACAGTCAGTATCCAGTGACGGACACAAACAGGCGATTCCATGGCAGTTTCTAAGTCATACTTTGTATTATCTGGGAATATCCTCAGAAGACCTCTTCATTCTGAATGTTTTTTGCATAAATGGTAGACAGTAAGAGATAGACAAAAGCTCACTAAATGAAAAATATGAATCTCGTTAAAACAATTTATGGCAAACACTTTGTTTTTCTTTTAAGTGAACCATTTCCGAGATATTATTTACTATTTGTTTGAATTTTCCAATACTTATACTTTTCTCAAACAGGAATGTTATTAGTTTTTCTATCTCAGCCTTGCAAAGAGAAAGGAATTTCAAAGGCATCAGACAGCAACCAGCTCTTAAAGGATTTCACTGTCACTTAAAGCCTACTGTATTCCCTTATTCCCCTTACACCTACAAGAAAATTAGCTGTAAGGTAATTTCTGAAAATGCTTATGTCGATTAAAATGTAATATATGGAGAAATAAGCATTTGCAAGAATAGTGTGTATAAGAGCTCTGCATACATTTGCAAACAGAGTGGAGGGAAGTAAATCCAAGCTCCCCTCTTTCGCAAATGTTGGACATCGCTGCTCAAGACTTCAGGGGATTTTGTTCCCTTGCTAGGAGATTGGCAGTCCTGAGCTACATTATATACCTATATACATGCTTTTTGTTAGCAAACAATATTAGCGTGTAACATTGAGCTTTTCTAAACTAACAAGATACGGAGTTCCAAACTCCACGCACTTCAAAATATGGCGGCCAGTCAGTCGTCTGATGCCGACGGATAATCGTGATGAGAAAAGCACGTTGGCGTAAGAGAGGGGAGAATCATGACCTATACCAAATGCTGCGTTCCCCGCGCGTCGCCATGACCTGCACTATATCGACCAGCCCGTCTCGACGCAAAGGGCCATTCCTTGCTTCACAAAACTGACACACTGCAGTTCAAAATGGATCTGAGAAATTTCTCACTCGCGTACATTTATTCCCACTTCTCCTAAATGTGTTTCAGGCTGAATGCAAACCAAACGGTGCAGTGTTTAATATACAGCCCACTTTCAACTTTTTTATCCTACTGCAGCGCCTCTATGATCAGGCCAGCACAATTCATATACATTTGTTATTCCATGATTGTGAGTACTCAGCGTTGAGTAGTCACAAAAAAACCAAGCGGGATGGCTCAGGAGGTAACGTCTGTGGCCAGCGTTCGGGAGGTCGTGTGATCGATCCCCGTGGCTGACCTTCCTGACCCATGGGTTTTTTTCGGAGGTTTCCCCGGCTGTGGAGGATTTCCATATCCTCCGAATTTCCTGTCCCGCCATTTCGTTACATTTATCATTTCATTTCACCCTTCATCCTGTTCGGTTTCTTTTAGGGTGGGAAGCGTCGGCGAGCGTCGCGGCAGCAGCACGGCAGGGTAAAAGAATGAGCTCTGGATTCAGGGAGCCTCAAAGCTTATATTTCCGGTAAAACGACATAAAATTTTTGGATCGAATACAATACTTCCTCTACTTACTGTACGTAGTGGATAAAGTAAAAATGTAGATGTCGTTAAAACACAATTTATTTCCAAATGATTTTTTTTTCTTTGTGGAGTGAACCATTTCAGAGATATTCCTTGTTATTTGTGTGAGTTTTGGAATACTTGAACTTTCGTCAAATGGAAGATTGTTATTCATGTTTTATATCTTAGCCGTGTAAAGGGAACGGGATCTGAAAGCTTTAAAAGATTTGACTATCGCTCAAAGTCTACTGTGTTCCCATATTTCCCTGCACCTGCAAGAAAATATAAGATAATTTTTGCAAATGTTTATCTCAAGTAACACGAAGAAGATAGAGAAATAGGAGTTTGTAAGTACGGTTAGTACAAGAGTAGAGAAAATCATGTGAGTCCAACACATCAGATTTTATTGCTTTTCTCTCTCCTATGCGAGCAGATTTCAGGAGTTCCTGGAATGAGTCACTCCAAGACAGATACCGTATTGGTTTTGTCTATGTATCTTTATTTAATTTGGTCTAGTTTTGTTCCTGTTCAGACGAGCTGGCCTCAAAAACTTATTTCGGGACAATTTCAATACAGATGGTGCTGCAGGAGCAGCATCTGGAATTTTTCTTTGATATTTCGGCGTGGCCGAAGTAGGGCCGAAAATTCACACCGATGAATGTAGAACTAATTCACTGAAACACTAATTGTTTAATCTATTTCAATCTTAAATAATATCTATTTAGAGATACTTCACTCATCAATTACATGAAACAGAAATCACCTACACCTTCAAGTTTTAACTAGGTATAAGTTTGTTTTCACTCTTCCCAATAGCAACACTTATCGACGGAAGGATATCAGCTGCAACTGATGTCTACTTTACGCAGCAAATTGCATGGAAGAGACATTTGCAACCAATGTGGTCCATCGGCTGTACAGTAAACCTTACGAAATCGTTGCAGTATTAATATTCTAGATGATAGAATAAAAAGTAAAGTTTAACCTAATGGCCGAAGTTACCCAAGGTGGCAGAAATTAGCCTGTTTTACGGTACCTACTTGTTTGGGTGTAATGAATCACCCTGTATAGTGTTTTGTTTGCAAACGCGAAGAGACAGATTGTATCGCGCTAAACACAGGGTGGCTGTTCAAGAATTAGAGGTCCAGCGAGAAGTGAAAAAAACCAGCTGATGTTTTCAGGAGCTAAGTTGCCGGTTATAGTAATTACCACCTACAGGTTCTTCTCTGTAATGCGCATGCGCTTACCACATCACCTGTAATCTCATTACAGTTCATTGTACCTCTAAATACGCGCCTGCTTCGCCAAATCTTTATTCATTCTGCTAATCTTTCCAAAACTATACCAACATGGTAACGTCAAATAACTGATTATTTATCACTGTGCTCAATTAGTCAGCGATCTACATAGGTTCTTATTCAAAAGATTTGGGGTTCGATTCCTGCTGAAGTGAATTCGTTGTTTACTTTCTCCTCTACGTATAAGTGGGGGAAGTATTGCATTCTACCCAAAACTTCGATGTCGAGATTTCAAGATTTCACCGGAAATATATGTTTTGAGGCCCCCTGAATCCAAAAAAGATTTTTAGGAAAAGGTTCGTATGTGTGTCAGTCTGTGGACAGCATAACTCAAAAGCGAAAAGTTGGTTAAAAACCGAAATTGAAGAAAATGGTTCCATCCTAAACTACCCTTTACGTGGAAAATTTTTCGAACATTTTAATTTTCTCAAAAATGACTAACGGCTTTGATTAAACAGCCACATGTTTAAGATAGTTTTATGGCAAATTAAATGTTTATTTTGAATTTCCTGGCTATAGCCCATGTAGTCTTGTTTACTTTTGATGACTTTTGCATAACTGGTAAACCGTAAAAGATACACCAAATCCTACTGTAGGTACTGAAATGTTGTTGTTGTTGTTGTTAGCTAATGCTGGATTTCTGACAATGAAGTCATTAATCCTCCTACTCTCCAATATTTTTTAATAAATATTGAAGAGACTTAGCAATAAATGTAACTGTTTTTTAGAGAGCACCATATTTTTATGTTTTGGCGGTCACATCGCTCTCTCACAACCCCCAGAATGTCTGGAGGACCACACCTGTCATTGGTTTACGGGTCTCACCGACCGGACCGGGAGAGTTATCAAAATAAATTCACCGACCATATCCTCTGGGTACTGAAATGTAGATATCGTTAAAACACACGTTAGTTTAAATGCTTTTTTTTTTGGGGGTACATTGAACCATTTCGGAGATATTCCTTGTTATTTGTGTGAGTTTTGCAGTTTTCGTCGAATGGAAGGTCGTTATTCACTCTTTTATCTCTTGGCCGTGCAAAGAGAACGGAATTTCAAAGCTTTAAACTATTTGACTATCGCTCAAAGCCTACTGTATTCCCATATTCCCCTTGCAGCTACAAGGAAATAAACAATAAGATAATTTCTGCAAATGTTTATCTCGACTAACATGAAGAAGGTAGAGGAATGAGTTTGTAAGAATAGTTAGGTAGTACAAGAGTAGAGAAAGTAATGTGAGTGCAACACATCAGATTTTGTTGAATTAAAATCATTCTCAACCGCCGCAGTCTAGGAGAGTCATTTGAGTCAGCTTCGTTGGGAAGTCTCAAGTGTTGCATTCACATGACTTTCCCTACTTACTCTTCCACAAACAATAATTCTTACAAGAGTTTATTCTTCGGGGTATTACTTATTAAGCAAGATAGACAAGACACATTTCACTGTAAGGATAAAGAGCATAGGCGGCGCCGTGGCCGAGTGGTTAGACCGTTCGCCTACCGCCAAGGTGGCCCGGCATGTGGTGTTTGTGGTGGACGGAGCGTTGTATGGGCGGATTTTTTCCAGGTTCTCCTGTTTCCCCCGCCACTCATTCCACCAACTGCGCCATAATCACCTTTCCATTCATCGATTTCGCCTCCATTTCATATCATCTTCCTCACTATCATACCTGGTGCTTGGCTGACCACTTGCTTCCAGGTCTTCACTCTGACCAGTGCATAAGTTCCTCTGTTCCTCGACAGGCGTCTGATCCTAGGCACTGGCTTGTAAGTCCTACATAAGGGGAGGGTAATCAAGTAAAGAAAAAGTATGAGGATACAATAGACTAAAGTGATACTCAGATTTTTAAAAAAACTGGTAGCTATGTGATGGCTTTGAAAGTTCGTGCTCTTTGCAAAACCAAAAACAATCTGTTGCGCTGCACTCACATGACTTCCTCTACTCTTGTACTAACTATTCTTACAAACTCTTATTCTTCTACCTTCTTCATGTTAGTCCAGATAAACATTTGCAGAAATAGCCTTATTCTTGATTTTCTTGTAGGAGCAAAGGAATATGTGGATTCAGTAGGCTTTGAGCGCTAGTCAAATGTTTTAAGGTTTGAAATGTTGTCTCCTTGCAGGGCCAACAAATAAAAAAGTGAATAACGCTTATTGCAAAAGTATTAATAATACACGTTTAGGAACAATAATTGAAACACATATATTTGTCCACGTGTCTGTCTATACATCGCACTTAATTGAGGCAAGGTGCACGTGCTTGTATTTCGACTGCCAATGTTGGCAACAGCTCGACAGGAGAGGGAAGAGAAATGCTCCCATGATACTTCAGTGAAGCGTGTCCACAACATTTCGTTCCATTCATCAAGTTTGTGCACCTTGCCTCAATTAAGTGCAGTTTACAGACACTTAGACAAATAAAACACATTATGTGTGTCAATTATTGCTCCTAAAGACGTATTGTTAATACTTCTGCAATAAAAAGTACAATATAGTGTTAAAAGTGCGTGAAAATCCATTTGAAATGTGTTGATAAATACGCAGTATTATTCTAAACATTTTATTAAAACTTCACATGTTTCAGATATTTGCATGATGAATAAAATGTACATATATCTTAAATATTCCGTGAATATCATATGAAATTTTATTTATATTTAATAAGTTTTCTACTTAGAAGCCATAAGAGATAAACGAAATTTACAGCAAAGAAAATTCAGAGCTGATTAAAATATACAATTTATGTCAAGAAATTTTCCTCATAGAATTATCCATTTTCGAAATATTCATTATTACATTTTTTAAATTCTTCTTAAGGTGAACCTCTCAGCTCTTTGATTTTTTTTCGCTGTTATATCCTCCCATTATGCATGTAGGTAAATCAAAACCTATTGCAAGATTTGAAACAGTTTCTAGGCAAACACTTCTCGCGATTAACTCAAAATTGATAGAATAACTTTTTATGTAAATAACATCGGTAACTTAAAGTGTATGAGGATATCAAGTCACGTGGACCATGATAGAAACAGAAAGTGGGAAAATTAGAACTTCAGCAGGTTATTTTACAACTTTTATGCCATTTCTGTCAAGAAATGTTTAAAGAACACCTTAGGGGACACTGGGAGTGAAATTTGAAAGTTCCACATTTCTTGATAGATTTTCTGACATTTTTACTGTGTTTGTATTTATATGAGAATAGGAGGTACACCAAATTTCATTAAAATTGGATAATTCGTTTATGATATATAAATTATTTTATGAATTTCATAGGCACATTTTCAAAATAGAGCTCGCGTCTATTGACCTTTCAAAATTCATTTATATTGGCAGAACTGGTACTCTAAAACATGGGTAACAATTGTATGAAGAGATATTTCAAATACGTTTGTTGATTATGCTGTACATATTTTTTTAATAACAAAGAAATTTTAATCTTAAAAATTATTGATTTTTTCATACAAAAAAAATGTTTTTGGAATTCATGTTAATGATAACATCAATATTGAAGCATAGTTTTGTTTAGCTGCTATTTATGAATACTTTTGGAAATTCTTATTGAATTTGAAGCAAAACTCAGGCGCGACCTTCTTTTGGAATGTGCAGAAATGTAGTTTTGAGAAAAACAGGCTTTTATATAGGAGCATCCTGTGTACGTTAAGGGAAGAGCACTGGGCCGTAATGACCACATGGAGTGAGGGATATGAAAAATGTTAGCTGATCCAAATGCACTGGTGTTCCAGCAACATTTTAAAGTAAAAAAACAATTTTCGACTTTTTGACAATTTTGACCAAAATTTCACTCCCAGTGTCCCTTAGGTAATCAGTATAGTCGTTACACTGATTTACATATTATATTAATAATAACTTTTAGGTAGCTTGTATGAAAAACAATGCAGTTTCACTTGTTTGGTTGTGCTTCGTTTTCTAGCTGCAGTTACGGAGATATTAGATTCTTTTTTTGTTCAACACAATTACTAATTAACTGTGTAAAATAAGTGTATTTTGTAGAAAATAAACGATAAACTTGTTAGTTTTTGATACACTCCTCCCTCGCCGTTTTCTGCAAATGCCCATAACAATATCCAGGTAATATGTTTACCTATGTTTTCGTTCTAATTGTAATAATTTCAACATGAATGCAGATAAGGGTGAGTGCATTATTTACATAACCCCAGTATGTTTTGTTGCGTTCATACACCCTTTCCATTAATTAGTAGTGATAATAGTCATTCGAATCTTGTTTTAGCTTATTGGAAATTACTAGGCAAGATGTTCTATGCAGGAATGGTTTACCATTGCTCCTATGGCTTCGCGGACATCTATACGTTCCCTATTTCTATCTGAGCTATCCTTTCCTTGCCCCATTCCTTAAAAAGTAAAATACATTAACGTGTCAGTATCCTGGGTTCGATTCTTGGCTAGAGGCTAGGAATGTTTATTTAGTTCGGATTATTTTCCAGCCTCTCTGGTCTTGGAAGTATGAAGGGAGTGTGAATTTAATGCAATACAAATCCAAAGATTAAAACATCGTAAGCCATTGCCAGGCAATTATTGTTCCAAAGGTAAAAATCCACCGACATCACCTTAGAAGTTCAATGACAAATGTATTACTTTATTGACGTACCTTGTGAATTTGTTCCTTTGAAATAAACAAATTAACTTGCATTCGCGTAACTTGCTTATCATTCTCTGTTTCAACCTTTTAAAGGAACTAAATAAGTAATACTTCTACGGATACTAAATGTGAGAAAAATTATTATTATTATTATTATTATTATTATTATTATTATTATTATTATTATTATTATTATTATTATTATTATTATTATTATTATTATTATTATTATTATTATTATTATTATTATTATTATTATTATTATTATTATTATTATTATTATTATTATTATTATTATTATTATTATTATTATTATATTGTTGTTGTTGTAAATCCACTTACTAGCACCAAACGTTGGTGGTTCCATCATGCTGTATGACAATGAGTGAATTTAATGAAGTAAACGTAATTTAACGTGAATTAACTAAGCTTTTTCCTGACCCTATCCTCTGCAACAAATAAAGAAATGTGACGTGGAGTTGTATTCAGTGGTAGATATACGAGTTGAAGGAAGTAGTGGTTGGGTAACTAACTTGCTCGGAGGGGAAGTGAAAAGTAGGTTAAACATAAGGCTTTAAAATGCTAAGTTAGTATTACCGTTTTATCTTCAATCAGTCTTCGCCATTTTTGCTGTCCTTCACGATATGGATTAGGGACTCCCGGTTTAAGTTGGTAAGTTTTTTCATGTAGGTATCTGTAGAGCGCGTTTGAGTTTTCCTTGCTTCCTAGATCCTTGATCCTGCCCAATCTTGATGTGTTCCAATGAGTCACGTGGTGTCACAACGTGGCCGAAGTATGGACTTCCCCCCAATTTAACTAATCTCACTTTCATCTGTGCATTAATGTTCCTATTTTTATGATTTTATTCATTTTCGTCGCTGCTGTTCTTCCTATTGACAGTCTCCTATTAATTTCTTTTCAACTGTATCCTTTAGATGTCAATGCTCCCAAAAAGCTTTACTAACTTTTTACTTTAAACGCGACTCGTTATGGCTTTAAATTTCCATGCCATGACGAGAAATAAATAAATCAAATCTGAGAAACTTCCATCCCGGCACCTGACTTCTTATACCTACCGGGACATGTTTTCCAAATTATAAATTATGGTATTAAAGTTACATTGTAATTATAAAAAGAAAATTTGTTCAGATATCTTATATACTCTAAGATAACAAAATGAAACAAGTTATGAAGAAAGAAAAAAATTAAAATTGGTTCTTCCGATTGCTGTCCAGGTTCCTGATAAGCGAGGTTTATTCATTTCACTTCATTCTCTGGCCACATTTTCTTTTGATGAACTCTTAGGTTATATTCTATTCTCAAGGGTTGGCATGTTATTATATTTTTGTGTCTGAAATTCTTGTATCTCGTGCTCTAGTGCTTTAACAGATACTAGCTGGCTCATATTTCCCAGTTGTAGGTACATAATCTTCTTGCGTTCTTAAAATTTCCCATATACATTTTTCCTGGTTTCCTTTTTCCTCCCTCAACTAGTTCTTTATACTTATCGCACTCAAAGATAACATGTTCAGGTGTATCTAACTTGTTGTGCTTCTCACATAGTTTCCAGTTCTTTTTCCTTATCATTTTTATGTATACATTATATGAGCCATGTCCTGTACCGTAGTTAAAAATTACTATTTTCTTGGTTTTATATAATCTAGCATTAATCTTTCTTTTCCATTTGGAAATAAATCATATACCCTTCTTCCTACATCGGAGTTGTCCCATTGCTGCAATAAGTACTTACTAACTTCTCGCTTGGTACAGCAATAATTTCAAAAACTTTCCCATATTCCTCCTTTTTAATCCAGTAAATTGCTCCCTTTAATCTGATTAAGTAATCAATAGACCAGATTCCTGATATTGTTAATAAGGCTAAAGTACACGTCGTTTTAACAGCTCCAGTACTGCGATGTAATGTTTGCCTTTGGGCTTTTCTAATTAAGTTAACAAGTTCTTAATCGATGCACCCATGCACTTGCACCGTAGCCTATTATACCAATTACAAAACTCATGTAATGTATTCTAGTTGCTATAAAAGATATTCTGTACCTCTTTCGGACAAATAGACGCTAGTTTCATGACAGAAGTTTAAAAAGTTATGGCATATTGAGCAATTGAAACCAATATTGACAGATATCTCGGAAATGACTAATGCCACACACAAAAAGGTCATTTAAAATAAATTATATTTTAAAGAGTTCTACATTTGAGAGGTAGAATTGGATCCGAAAAATTCAATGCCACAGCTGGGACCTGAACTACAGACCTTGCGCTTCACATGTGGCTGCTCTAACCATGAAGCGGAAGGCCTGTGGTCCGGGTCCCGGCTGTGGCATTGAATTTTTCGGTTCCAATTCTACCTCTCAAACATTGCTTGTATGTTTAAAAACACCAGCAGGAAGTTTGTTAGCATACATAAATAATATTCCTACTTTAGTTTTTTAGTTGGTATTTAAGTATCTTTTGTGGGTACCAGTTACATATACAAAATTCCTTCCGAATGAAGAGGGCTTCACAGGTGTTCCCAGAAAATTAGATACCCGTTTTATTTGTCATGCAAATATCGTTAACACTTGGTGATGTAATCAAAATCGTTAGTGTTTTTTTAAGGAAAAAAGTTCGAAAAACTTTCGATGTAAAGGACAGTGTGAGGTGGGCGGATTGTTTTGAAAATCGTTTCACGTCTTTGGTCTTCTTCTTCCTTTGATGGATTGGACCTTAGGTCTGTTCCGGGCTCACACTATCTTTCCATCTCTTCCTCGGTCTACCTACTCCTCGAGTTCCTATTGGCTGATATTTCATTGTTAGTTTAGGAATTCTATTTTCTGACATTCTTTCCAAATGATTTAACCAATTATCTCTACACCGTGTTCATTTATTAGATACACATTCAATATTTAGGTCTTCTCTAATAACTTCATTTGAAATTCCGTCTTGCAACTTATTTCCCTTTACTAATCTTAAATATCTCATCTCTCCTGATTCAATTATTTTAAGCTCCTTTTGACCAGGGCCCATGTTTCATTACCATATAATAAAACAGGTAACGCTATCACATAAACTTTAATTTGTGTTTTTTTCCTGGTTTGTTTTTATCAGTGTTATCTTTAACATTTCCCAAATATTTAAAAAAGTCAATATATTTTTGTTTATCATATGAAACTATCCTACCTAAGTAGTTAAACATCGAAATCTGTTCTGTTATCTTGTGTTATTATTTTACTTCTGATTGGGTGTTTACCCTTAAAGGCCAGGATCTATGTTAAATGAAATTTTAAAATTGTATTTTTCACATATTTTATTTGGACAATGTAGTGCATATTGCAGTATATCTTCCTCGTCGAAAATTAACACGATAAGGTCAACAGACAAAATTATATTCAGATATAATCCTCGTGCTATTTTAATACGTCTTTGGTTTGGATCTAAAAAATCTGATGTGTTACACTCACATGACTTTCTCTACCCTTGTGTTAACCATTCTTACAAACTTTTATTCCTATATCTTCTTCGTGTTAGTTGAGATAAACATTTGCAGAATTATCTTATTGCTTATTTCCTTGTAGGTACAAGGGGAATGTGGGAATACAGTAAGCTTTGAGCGATAGTCAAATCTTTTAAAGCTTTCAAATTCCGTTCTCTTTGCACGGCTAACATATAAAAATGAATATTGATCTTCCATTTGACCACAGTTTAAGTATTCCAAACCTCACACAAATAACAAGGAATATCTCCGAGATGGTTCACTCCACAAAAAATTTATTTATTTATTTTACATAAATTGTGTGTTTTAACGAGATCTGCATTTCTTGTACAGTAAGGTTTGGTCTATCTCTTACGGTTTACCAGTTACGCAAAAGTCGTCAGGAGTAAACAGGACTTCATGGGCTATAGCCTGAAAATTCAAAATACACATTTCATTTGCCATAAAAATATCTTAAACATGTGGCATTCTAATAAAAATCATTTGAGCCATTTTCCAGAAAATCAAAATGTTCCAAAAATTTTTCATATAAAGGGTAGTTTAGGGTGGAGGAATCTTATTCAAAATGTGTCGCATCCTTGAAAGATATTAAACTTAAATACCAAAGTTTAAGAGGTAGAACTGGAACTTAAAAATTCAATGCCACAACTGGGATTTGAACCACAGACCTTCCGCTTGCCGGGCGGACGCTCTAACCACTGAGCTATTGTGACAAACTGCCAGAATGGCATTAAATTCTCAAGCCAGTTCGTATTTTAAGTTCCAGTTCTACCTCTTAAACTTTGCCCACACACGGCTTGTGTGTTTAAAAACACCAACAGTAAGTTTGTTGGCATAAATAAATAATTAAATACCAAATTTGGTTCTTAACCTACTTTTCGTTTTTGAGTTATGCTGTTACGCTGTTGGGTGGAATACAATACTTCCTCTACTTACTATACGTAGTAGAGAAATGCGGGGTAGTTGGCAGCTCTAAAGCATGACCTGATCACATCGGATTTGGTATTGTGGGCACAAGGATATCGGAAGCAGGCCAACTGGTTCTGAGACAGGACATCTGGTGCTGTACACACAATACTCAAGTACACAGGCATTGTCTTGTACTCCCCTCAACTTCCTCACGATACTGGTCCATCCAGTATAGGTACTGGGAAGAAAGGTCCGTCCTAAACCCCTTCTTGCTTTTTTCTTCCTGGAATGCATGTCCGGCTGGACGGTCCCGCTTTCAAAAGAGAGGGTTATATTTGCATATCATGGGGGCTGCAGTGGCAAAAAAATGGGAAAAGAGAAAAAAAAATGATCTCAGCCGGCTAAGAAGGGAAACGTGCAACAACCGTATATGTGACGTGTTCAACGCCCTTAGCATGCAAACATATCATCCCCATATGTCGCTATTCTCGAGAACTACTGGACAGATTTGTTTGAGTGTCTCTCCAGGAATGTTTATATATAACACATTAATGTTTGTCTGTATGAACGTGCTAATCTCGAGAATCACTGGACGGATTTGTTTGTTGTTTTCACAGTTAGAATGGTTTATATAAATACCAACTGAAATACCCGGCGTTACCCGTGGTTTCACGATTTTATCCCCACAACTTCTAGACTTACATTGGATACTACAAAGAACCCAAAATAAATAAAAACATCAGGAACAGAACAACCCCAAATACCACAGGAAGTAAAGCAAGTAGAGAAAGCTGTGTGAATGTAAGACGTTGCATTTCTATGTCAATAATATAGAAAATTGTATGAATTCTTTGTAGAAGAGGAAGAAGAGAAAGAGGCGATTGTGCTTCATAAAAGAAAATTGCGTAGAGAAAATCGTGTGAATGTAATGTGTTGCATTTCTATTTCAGTCATAGGAAATTGTGCGAATTGTATGTTGAAGGGGAATAGAGAAGGAAATGTGGCCGTGTTTCGTAAAGGAAAAGTGAGTGGAGAAAACCGTGTGAAAGTAATATGTGGTACTTCTATTCTAGTCATAGAAAACTGTATGAATTGAATGTTGAAGGGCGAATAGGGAAAGATATATGAATTTATTACCTTCATAAAAGAAAAGCGAGTAGAGAAAACTATGTGAATGTTACGTTGTAGGTATAGTAAAATGGATAGCCTACAAACCTTCCCCATGAAAAAATACATTTACCTACTTGCCGAATTTCAATTCCAAGGTTCAAGCGGTTTAATAGCGCATACCTACATTCATATGTCATCTGTCCGGCAGATGAAGCTAGAAGCACACCTGAAAGATGAGAAGGAAACGGAATGAAAGGGAAGTGATGGAAGGGAAATCGTGAAAGATGTGAAACTACCCGAGCAGGAAATTGAGCCCGGGACCTCCCGAATGGGAGTTTCATGCGTTATCGCGGGATTATCTTGCTCGGTTATAAACAAATAGAATGAAAAATTTAGAAGCCAGATCGTTTATTTATCTACATTATTAAAAATAAACTTTTCTTTCCGTTAATTTGGCTGCTGAAAATTTTTGAAGTAGCGATGAATAGCATCTGAGAGTTACTGCAGGTACACATTTAGGCAGCCGAGTTATTTTCATTTCTCTTTGTTCGTATATACCTTCTTTTCTTGCGTTTCATGGCTCTTTTAATACACCCAGGCTATTACAGTGGTCTAAGAAGAGAGAAGAAAAAAGAAGACAAAGCAAAATCTGAATGTGCAACAGAAAGTTGCCTTCGGGTACGATCGAACCAATGCGCTATGTTGGTCGGAATTAGAACTGCGAAGTTATTGCAGGAAACCAGTCTATATCTGCGACGCTGCTCTTTTGTCAGTTGACAATGTAGCACTTCATTCCGTTATTACTTTCTCTACCTTTCAGTCCACCCAAAAATTCATTAATGGGCTTTCACTGGAAATACATGTTTGGAGGTCACTTGAATGCAAATAAAGTACTTTAAGAAAAAGGCCCGCTGTCTGTGAATAACATAACTCAAACTACTCTTTATATGGAAGTTTTTTTTCTATATTTTTCATTTTCTCATGAATGGTTCTAACAATTTTGATATAAACCCATATATTTAAGATATTTACATCTCAAATAAAATGTATATCTTGAATTTTCTGGGAATAGTCTGTGATGTCATTTGGAGGAAATTTTGTATGATATTACATACCTTAAGAGATAGACGAAAACTTAATGCACGAAAATGTTGATGTCTTTAAAAAGCACTCTCTCTATATGGAAATGCTGCATAGCATATAAGCTATCCATTGGCAGAAGAATAAACCTGTCAGAATGATCGAGTTATCTTTTAAATAGTTAAAGTAGATTAAATTGTAAACATTTTATATTTGTTTAGTAACATAACATCTGCATAGTTACCACATAAAATAGAAACCCTTGAGATATATGTACAGCTAGTCTATAATTTTCGAATATGTCAATCTTCTAAAAAATGGCTCCAACGACTTTGATTAAGGATACCCATCTGTGAAAAAAGGCTAAAAATTTCCAAAATTGCCAAAAATGGATTTTTGTTTTATCAAATAGTATAAATCGTCTGCTTTATTTTGATTGCGTTTTATAGCCTTACGGCCTTTTTAACTATGTCACGTGGCCGCCTAACTGATTGCCTGTAAGTGGTCGTGTCCATTTAAATCCATACAGTTCCATTATCCTTGCTATGACTTCAAACTTAGTCTTTCCACGTTTTTATTTTTAGCACTGTTTGGTCTTTAAAATGCTCCACACGATGCAATTTTCAGTACTTATGCATGAAATTTGGTGTACCTGCTTAGAAATAACATTAAAAAGAAATGATGTGACAATTTTTTCATAACGTGAATAACTGCTGAGTAATTAAATATTAAAGTTTACATTTCAAAATTTAAATGAAAAAAAGAATGAATTTAAACTTTAAAATTTATTTTTATCCAAACTAATAACAAGATTAAAAATTTATCTCATCAATTTGCTAACATTCTATTACAGGACATAACTGAAAATTATCAAGTTTTTCAAATCAAAATTGCATCATGGGGAACCATTTATACAAATATTTAAAAAAGTATAATAAAATATTAATATGTTAGCAACTAATCTGCCTAAATGTATGAAATGTAGCACAGTTACTCCTCACTGTACAGTGATTGTTGTGTTAAAATTTCAAATCAATCCAATGAAAACTGTAGATTTTCAAAATTTCACAGATGGGTATCTTTAAAATACCATATGATTAAGAATTTCTTAGATATCTTGAATTTAATGACATGAGAATGTCCTCAAAAGTCCTCTTCATTCTGGATGACTTTTGCCATAACTGATAAACCGTAAGAGGTAGACAAAATCTTACTACACAAAAAGGTAGATCTCGTTAAAACACTAATTTCTGTGAAATACCTATTTTTTGGAGCAAAACATTTCTGTCATATTTCTTGTCACTTGTTTGAATCTTCCAATACTTATTCTTCTCCAAATGGGAAGTCATTCGTGTTTCGTGTCGTGTGCAAAGAGAACTGATTTTCAAAGCCATCACATAGTGACAATTTCTCAAAATATTTAACTGTTGCATAAGCCTACTGTATTCTTCTATTCCCATTGTACCTATAAGAAAATGTGTAATAAGACCATTTCTATTAAAGCCTATTTTGATTAACATAAATAGAAGAATAAGCCTTTTTCAGTCTATACAATAGGTATATGCAGTTTGTTCACCAGCTCATGGTCCCTGGCAGGAATGCAGCCAGCCAGTACGTCAGTAAACAATTCCAGATAAACAGCGATATCTGAAACAGGAGTCGTGTTTCTAACCGCACTTGCGATAATGGTGCCAACCCTGGATATGTATTCGCGCTAGATTAAAGCAAAGAACTCGCTCAAAATAGCGCAATTCAAATGTTATTTTCAGTTCATGAAGTATGTTTAGCTTATAAAATGTAAACGATGTTTTCAACAACTCCATCTTTTTCCCACTGATCATTTTCTACCTTATCTATACTTTTCAAAAACCCTACCAGTCTGTTTCGGTCGTAAGTGATGTATCCTCGATTGTTATATCGTGCAATTCCTGTAACAATAAGTCACCTGTTAAATTTCTCTCTACCTTGACCCAAGCTAGTTCTGTGGTATTGAGATCACACGTGTATGGGGACAAGTAAATGATAGGGATTTTATTTTTCTGAATCTTTGTGTCGCATCCTTGAAAGATGATAAACTTATGAGTTTGGTTTTTAAACAACTTTTTTAATTACGCTGTTCGAACACACACACACACACACACACACACACACACACACACACACACACACACACACACACACACACACACACACACACACACACACACACACACACACACACACACACACACACACACAGAGATAGAGAGAGAGAGTGGTCGATCTTTTCTTAAAATGCTTGTTTGCGATTCAGGGGCCTCAAAACATGTATTTCCAGTGAAATCTCGATGTTGAATTTTTGTGCAGAATGCAATAGGTAACTTCTTTACATGATGGAGAGGGTATAGGGAATCTGTAACAGATTTTTTTTCTCCAGAGCTGTCCGCGTTTCAAGCAAATTTGACTTTAAAAGAGCGTTCAGTAAAATAAACGCGATGTTTGTTTATATAGTGAAATTGAATGAAAACAAAAGAGTCGCCTTTCGCTCTCATAACAAACACCGCGCGCGGCAGTCGTGACCCAGATGTCGCGTTGTTAATACCTGCTCTTGGTGATGGGAGTGCAGCCAATAAAACTGTTTGCATAGCCCCCCCCCCCCCCGCCCCCAGACTTTCTAAATTAACATTTTATTTTCACTTGCTTTAAGTAAAAACCACAAATTTGTGTTTTATATTTAAACTACCTGAAATACCGAGCGTTGCCCGTGGTTTGACGGTTTTATCCCTACAACTTTTAGACTTACCTACGTTGGATGCTATAAAGAACCCAAAATAATAAATAAATAAATAAATAAATAAATAAATAAATAAATAAATAAATAAATAAATAAATAAATAAATAAATAAATAAATAAATAAATAAATAAATAAATAAATAAATAAATAAATAAATAAATAAATAAATAAATAAATAAATAAATAAATAAATAAATAAATAAATAAATAAATAAATAAATAAATAAATAAATAAATAAATAAATAAATAAATAAATAAATAAATAAATAAATAAATAAATAAATAAATAAATAAATAAATAAATAAATAAATAAATAAATAAATAAATAAATAAATAAATAAATAAATAAATAAATAAATAAATAAATAAATAAATAAATAAATAAATAAATAAATAAATAAATAAATAAATAAATAAATAAATAAATAAATAAATAAATAAATAAATAAATAAATAAATAAATAAATAAATAAATAAATAAATAAATAAATAAATAAATAAATAAATAAATAAATAAATAAATAAATAAATAAATAAACAAACAAACAAACAAACAAACAAACAAACAAACAAACAAACAAACAAACAAACAAACAAACAAACAAACAAACAAACAAATAAATAAATAAATAAATAAATAAATAAATAAATTAATTAATTAATTAATTAAATAAACACCGGGGAACACTATGCAAACGCACAAATACCACAGGAAGAAAAGCATATAGAGAAAGCGGTGTTAATTTTAAAAGTTGCATTTCCATGTCATTCATATATAAAATTGTATGAATTACTTGTAGAAGGGCGAGTAGAGCAAGAAATGTGATTGTATTTCGTAAAAGAAACGTGAGTAAAAGCAACCGTATGAATGTAATGCGTTGCATTTCAATTTCAAACACATCGTAAACTGTATGAATTGTTTGTAGAAGGGGAATAGAGAAAGAAATATCATCGTATTTCGTAAAAGAAAAGTGAGTATAGAAAACGGTGTGAATAAAATATGTGGCACGTATTTCAGTTCTAGGTAATTGTATGAATTCTATGTTGGAGGGCGAGTAGAGAAAATGTGAACTGTTACATAAAAGAATGAGTAGAGAAAACTGTATGAATGTAATATGTTGCATTTATATGTCAAACATATAGAAAATTGTGTGAATTGTATGTTGAAGGGGGCGGGTAGAGAAAGAAGTGCGATTGTTTCGTAAAACAAAAGACCATATGAATGTAATACGTTGTGCAGTAAAATTAATAGTATAAAAACCTCCATGAAGTAGGGAAGGATATGTGAATGTATTACGTAATAGAAAATCGAGTAGAGAAAACCATGTGAATGTTGTACAGTAAAATGGATAGTATACAAAAATTCTCCATGAAAAAAAATACATATACGTGCCGAATTTCGCGGTGATCGGTCAAGCGGTTTAGGAACGCATAGAGGGCAAACATACAAACAATTTTTATATACCAGGTGGTTCACCTGTTCCTTATTATTTTTGGAGAGAGGCAACACTTCATGCTCTAAAAGCAACAAGGTCAGAATTACCATGCTTGTCGATCATTTGGTAGCAATGCAAATTTAGCCTGCTCCTCATGGGAAAATAGACCTTAGACCTTAGCAGCAGTTCATTCCAAAAGCATACTCCAGGACCACCCAGCGGGATGGCTCAGGCGGTAAAGTCTGTGGCTCGCGCACTCTGACATGGATTTTTCCGTGGTTTCTCCATGTCACTTAGGCGAATGCTAGGGTGCATTATTTTATACCACGGTTTCCTTTCGATCATTCCCCTTCATTCCATTTCCTTATCATCTTTCAGGTGTACTTTCAGACGTTTAGTGTTGGCAGTGCCGGGCAGATGGCGCGGATGATTGCGCATGGTAACTGCTGTTCTCGGCGCTAGGTGGCGTTTGGCCGGCCTTGTCCTCCGTCCGGGGAGGGACGCTCAGTGCGATACCGGAACCGCGGCATGATGGCTGCTTGGCGGTGTCTGGCGCCGGGATGAAGAGATCTCAGCACTCGTTAGGGACTTCCGCACGTCTCTGTGGCCTGTCTCGCTGCGACCCTGTGTGGCACCTTCGGTTCCCTCATTTCATCCCTGCCTCCTGGGAGGTGGTAGCCACAATAGGTTTATGTAGGTCCTTTAAAGTCCAGGACCAGGTCTCCCAGCGGAAGAAAATCCCCACGCTGGTTCCCGTAATCGAACCCGGGTCTCCCGCTCGGTAGAGAGCAACGCTACCACCGCGCTAAGGAGACAACAAACATATTGTATAATCGTGCTGCTGAAAAGGTTAACCTGCACTTTATCTTTGTTATTAGAAACCTCTCAGATAACGCATTGATTATTCTTGGAAGCCGATGTTTCACATTGCACCAGTGAGTGCGTCACTAGTCAATAAATGCGTAGAAATCACAAATGACAGATAGATATTCATTCCACGTGGAGTAAACCACAGCGTTGCAACGTGTTCACTGTTCTGTCTTTCATTCATTGATAACGCTTATGTTTTCTTGGAGGCAACGTGACAATGTTGCTTTCTGCGATACTGGATACCTGCAATCTTATCGCACCCTTTGAAGCCGTGTGGTTAACCATTTGGGCAGCACGATAATTACAAAACGATAAAATCCAGTCCGGTAATTTTTCTATCGCTTTATTATCTTCTAAACAGTTTTCTTCTGGTCGTTATCAGTCTACAGTCCTTCAGGCAGGCTATCACAACTCGTATTTCTATTTGCAAGTATGTTGTTGTTAGCTAATGCTGGATTTCTGACAATGAAGTCATTAATCCTCTTGTTCTCCAATATTTTTCACTGATGGATGGGACACTAGAAGTGGCCGGGCATATTTGAAGGTGGTCTCGGTCCATTTCCTCTTGCAGATCACATAGAGGACAGAGTGGTGAAGAATATATCCCAATTCTGTTTAAATGTTCTGCCAGACAATCATGTCCTGTAATCAACCTGAAGGTTACAACTGCTGTTTTTCGAGGATACTCAGGAATTACTGTTTGAATGTTTGGTAGTTCCCATCTTTTATTCTTTGATTTTTCATAGTAATATTTTGCAATTATTTTTTTTGAATTCAGAGTTGACTAATCTTTTAGCTGCATAAAATGGTAGATTAACTATAGATTTTTGTACACCGCTGGTACCCTTTTTTGCAAGAAAATCAGCTTTCTCATTACCACTCAGTCCACAGTGAGCTGGTATCCATTGGAAGACTAGGTGTTTTTGAAGTGCTGTTAGATGGGTAAGGATTTTCCAACATTCTATAATTGTTTGGTTTTTTGGTGACAACTTGGAAGTAATTGCTATAATTGCTGCCCTGGAATCTGAGAGAATAACTGCCTGCTGAAAATGTGAAATTCTGTACAAAAGATTTTGTGTAGGGCCATTCGAATTGCTTCAATTTCTCCATCAAAGTTAGTAGTTCCATAACTTAAAATTTGTAATAGGAAAAGAGGTGACATGTGACTCCAGCACCTGCTCCATCTTTGTTTGATATCAATGATCCATCAGTATAAATATGGAGCCATTCGTGTTCTGGAAATCTAGTATGGATTGTCTCTAATGCCAATAATTTTAGAACACTAGTTGGAGTATCACTTTTCTTAACTTCTTCTGTCAGGTTAAATAATATGTGATGTCTAATGTATGTGTCGGATTGACTTTAGATATGAAGTTTTCCTTTGAATTAGGAAGGTATACATTCTTCTTGATGTCTTGAATTTTGGAAAGAAAGCTCTCCTGAGTCTTTAGTGTATGTGTATTTGCAAGTATGTATACACGTGCGAGTGGTGATTCACACTATTTGTGTGTCCGACAGACGATGTGTTCGATCTAATAATGCCATTCTTGCCCCTCATACCCCTGATTGTGTCATGCCATTTTAGTGACGGGTTTACCTAAGCCGTTTGCTTTATCTGAGAAAATGTCCACATTCCTGTATTGCAATAATCCATTGCTCGATACGGCAGTTAAAAGCGCGACGTCTCCAGAATTTCTCTTTAAGTACAAGTTTAACTCTCTTGAAAATTCGTATGTGATGATAACTGAACACTGGGAGTTAAAATATAACACCGTAGATTTATAGGACATAATTATTTTAGGTGGACGATTTGTACTGTTAAAGAGTTTGACAAGTCTGATAGGATTAAATATCTTTCGCAGTACACGTATAAATTAAACAAATATTTAGGTGAAGGAAGCAATAAAAGTGTTATGAGATTTTTACTTTCTCTGCTACGAATGTCGAGATTTCAACGGAAATATATGTTTTGAGGCCCCCTGAATCCAAAAAAGTATTTTTAGACAAAAAATCCACACGCGTGTGTGTCAGTCTGTGAACAACATAACTCCAAAACGAAAAGTCGGTTAAAAACAGAAGTTGGTATTTAAGTTTAATATCTTTCAAGGATGCGACACGAAGATCTTCAAGAAAATTCCCCCGCCTTAAACTGCCCTTTACATCATTTTCTTAAAATGGCTCTAACAATTTTGATTAAAATGTTTGAGATATTTTTATGACAAATGAAATGTATATATTGAATTTTCTGGCTATAGCCCCTGTAGTCGTATTTACTCTGGACGACTTTTGCATAACTGGTAAACCGTTAGAGATAGACCAAATCATACTATAGGTACAAAAAATGTAGATCTTGCTAAAATACACAATTTATGTCTGAATAAATTTTCTTGTAGGGTGAACCATTTCGGAGATATTCCTTGTTATGTGTGTGAGTTTCGGAAAACTTAGAACTTTCGTGAAATGGATCATCGTTGTTAATTTTTTTATATGTTAAGTGTGCAAAGACAACAGAATCTCAAAGCTTTAAAAGATTTGACTATCGCACAAAACCTACTGTATTCTAACATTCCCCTTGTACCTACAAGGAAATAAGCAATAAGATAATTTCTGCACATGTTTGCTTCAACTAACACGAAGAAGATATAGGAATAAGAGTTTGTAGGAATGATTAGTACAAGAGTAGAGAAAGTCATGTGAGTGCAACACATCAGATTTTTTTATGTAGAACACAATACTTACCCTGCTTACCGTAGTAGATAGTGATGAAATAAAATACCATTTGAATAAGCAGTGTAAGATTTAGAAATTGCGCACATGGTTACCCTTAACAAAGGTAGCTTGTCCCGGCCTTGTAGAATGCATAGAATTGGTGCAACGTTGCAAGTTCAGAAATAGACCCCCTGACATCACCTAGTAATTCAGACAAGAATAGGAATGGCATGTTCAGAGGTTCACAAACTGGGGGGGGATCCTAGCCTTGTTTTACATTCACATGACTTTCTGCTACAAATTTTCTTCTATTTTTTGTTGCTCGAGAAACTTGAATTACACACCCAGTAGGTTATAGCAATAGATTTTTAAAAAGCGCGTCCTTATGAGATGGCTTTCAAAACCCATGTTCTATGCATGTCCACGAGAAGAAACGAATGACTTACCATTCGACCAAAGTAAAAGTGTTTGGAAATCCAAACCAGTAATAAGGAATATCTATGAAATTCTTGATGCCAAAAAGCTGTTCTTTCTTTTCTCTCTCTCTCTCTCTCTCTCTCTCTCTCTCTCTCTCTCTCTCTCTCTCTCTCTCTCTTTCCCTGATTACCCTCCCCTTAGAACTTACACCCCCAAGGACTTAAGCCTGTGCCTAGGGTCAGACGCCTGTCGGGGAGCACAGGAACCTAGGGACCGGACACAGTGAAGACCTGGAAGCGAATGGTCAGCCAGGCACCAGGTATATTAGTAAGGAACAAGATGATATGAAATTCAGGCAAAATCGATGGTTGGAAAGGTGATGACGGAGCAATTAGTGGAATGAGTGGCGGAGAAAATCGGAGAACCAGGAGAAACCCCGCCCTGACGCCGCTTCCTCCACCACGAATACTACATGCGGGTCCCTGGGATCGAGCCCGGGCCGCCTAAGTGGTAGGCGAACGCTTTAAGCGCTTGACCATGGCGCCACCCAAAACAGTTTTGGTTTGACATAAATTGTATATTTTAATCAGGTCTAAAATTTTCTACTACGTATAGTAAGTAGGGGAAGAACTGTACTCCACCCAAAAATTCGATGTCGAGATTTCACCGGAAATATACAAGGTGGTTCAACTTTAGCAGCACATGCTTTTGGAATGGGCTGCTGATAAGGTCTAAGGTCTATTTTCCCATGAAAAGCAGGCTAGATTTGTATGGCTACCAAATGGTCGACAAGCACGGTGATTCCGACCTTGTTGCTTTCAGAGAATTAAGTGTTGCCTATCTCCAAAAATAATAAGGAACAGGTGAGACCTGGTATGTTTTGAGGCCCCCTGAATCCAAGAAGAAACATTTTTAGAAAACTGGAAAGGAAGTCGTGGTGGATGATAAATCACACCAGCAATCGCTTACTGATCACGGAAAAACACAGAGTGGGCGGTCGATAAGAATCGATAGGACCTCACGAATGCCAGCATCACACTTTGCCTAGGTGCCATATTATTATCATTGTTTATTCTTCTTCTTCTTCTTCTTCTTCTTCTTCTTCTTCTTATTATTATTATTATTATTATTATTATTATTATTATTATTATTATTATTATTATTATTATTATTATTATTATTATTATTATTATTATTATTATTATTATTATTATTACTATTATTATTATTATTATTATTATTATTATTATTATTATTATTATTCAACTTCTGGAATCAAGATAGGAAAGAACATTTCGGAGGAATTCCTAGTAACAAAAGGATTACGCCAAGGGTGTTGCCTGTCTCCAACATCATTTAAGATATATATATAGCAAGCTTTATCCAATTGGAAGAAGAAACGTTAAAATATGGGAATACCTATTAATAACTCCACAATTTATACACTGTTATTTGCTGATGATCAATTGGTTATAGCTCAAGATTATGATGACATAGAATATATGACTAGAAAACTTGTGGAAGAATACACTAAATGAGGTTTAAAAATAAATTTGGAGAAAACACTATATATGTCTTGTGGGGATGAAAAGAAAGACTTGATTTTGGAAGATGGAATGGGACGTATCAAAGGACGAGAAGAATGTGAATATTTGGGGGTTAAAATAAATTCAAACTGCAGTCAGGAAAATGACATAAAATATAGAATCCAGAAAGATAGATCAACAATAGCTATGTTGAACGGAATTTTGTGGGATAAGGCATTAGCAGTGGGTACAAAATTACAAATCTATAATAAGAAGCACTGTAACTTATGGAGCGGAAACATGGCACCTAAACACAAACCTGAAATTAAAATTGCTTTCTACTGAAATGGATTGTTTTAGAAGATCCACTAGGCATTCTAAATTAGAGAAAATTAGAAATACAACTATTAGACAAAAAATGAATGTTAATGATACATTATTAGATTTTGTAAAATACAAACAATTGGAATGGTATGGCATACACGTAGAATGATGGAAACAAGATTGCCGAGACAAGTTTTGGAATGGATTCCACCAGGGAGAGGAAAGAGGGGAAGACCGCGGAAAACCTGGATAGATGATATAAGGAGTAGTATGAAGGCGAAGAATTTAGAAGAGCGGGATTGGGAAATAAGAGAAGAATGGAGGAAGAAGATACGTACTTAAACACTTTGGATACAGGAAGATGTGATCTCACATTGTAAACCTGTTGATAAATAAAATTATTATTATTATTATTATTATTATTATTATTATTATTATTATTATTATTATTATTATTATTATTATTATTATTATTATTATTATTATTATTATTATTATTATTATTATTATTATTATTATTATCATCATCATCATTATTATCTTTATCATTATCATTGTCATTGTCATTATCATTGTCATTGTCATTGTCATTGTCATTGTCATTGTCATTACATTATCATTATTATTATTATTATTATTATTATTATTATTATTATTATTATTATTATTATTATTATTATTATTATGATCATCATTATCATTATTATTGTTGTTGAGCTGAAAGAAAATGCATGAATAGAAAAGAAGTAGGAGTTAAGTTAGTAAAACCTCCGAGTGGAGCTGCCCATGCAAGTATTGTGGTTCTATTCCCACGTACCTAGGTACGGATACGGACGGACCTGTATTGCCAACCGTTCTCATGGTAATTAGGTAGACGTGGCGATCTGAAATAAACGGGAGGTAATAAGTCTGCATAATGACGCCCACTGGGTCTTTGTGGCTTCCGCTAATAGAGAACAGGTCGGTGAATGTCACTAAGTCAACATCCAATATACCTGGGGAATGTCTTGATTCAGCCAGGGTTCCTCAAAGGGCGTTCCGCGTAACCTTGCCACTCCGCGAATCTCTTCTGTGCTAATTATGTTTTCTTTAATAGCTGTAATTTCGGTATTCGTTCTAACTATTCTCACATAAAGGTTATTGCTCTCCTACTACATCTGTATAGTAAGTTGAGGAATTATTGTATTCCAACCAAAAATTCGATAACGAGATTTCACAGGAAATGTTTTGAGGCCCACTGAAATCAAGAAAACTATCTTAGAAAAAGTCCATGGTGTGTGTGTTTCTCTCTCTCTCCCTCCCCTCCCCCTCTCTCCCTTTCGCCCTGTGTATTCTGTGAACAGCACAAATCAAAAAGGAAAATTCGACTAAAAACTAAATATGGCATTTAAATTAAGCATCATCCAAACATGTGACACGAAAATATTCAAGAACATCCCTCCACCTCAATCTACCCTTACGTGGAAAATGTTTCGAAAATTCTGATTAACTCAAACACGGCTCTAATGATTTTGATTAAAATACCGCAAGTTTAAGATGTTTTCATGACAAATTAAATGTAGTAATATCTTGAATTCTCTGGGAATATCTTCTGATGTCCTCTCTAACCTCAACAACTTTTACATAACTGGTAAACCGTAAGAGGCAAACTCTTCTTATTCCAAAGCCAAAGCAGGCCTGGGCCTTCTTCATCCGAGATCTCCAATCATCTCTATCCAGGACTATCTGTAGCCAATTTTTGCATTTTAGAAGCTGATAACTATCCTCTTTCACTGAATGCATTCACCTTTTCCTAGGTTTACCTAACGGTCGCTTTCCAAACATCACTCCTGTCAAGTATCATTCATCCTTCTTTGTATATGCCCTACCCACACACCAAAAAATACATCTCGTTAAGACACATCATTTATGTCAAATACACTTTTATGGAGAGACACTCTTTTTAATGGTTTGAATTGTGCGCTACTTGCATTTACTCTCACAAACGGGCTGCCTCCCCTCTTAATGATGCAAAGTCATCACATAGTGACTAGCTCTTAAAAGATATGACTATCGCTTAAGCTTATTGTATTCCCCTACTCCATTGTACCTACAAGGAAAGATGTAATAACATAATTTCGACAAATACCTTATCTATCTCGATTAACATGAAGTAGATTGAAGAATAAACATTTGTAAGAATAGTTTGACAAGAATGAGTAGAGAAAGTCATGTGAGTACAAAACAAGATTTTATTCTATGTAGTCGATGCTAAATGTTATTTTCATTACGCATTTGGTTTTGTCTATTCCTATTGATTTTATAGTTACAAAATTATCCAAAATGCAGTCAGTATAAATCTGGCTTAACAGGCCATGCATAGAAATGCAACATCCATTTTTAATAATGATTGTTAGACATCATTTTTGTGTAATGAACATTTCCGAAAACTGAGATAGAGGTATTTTTTAAAAATACTTGTTCCATCATTGGAAGATGCTGAAATTACATAAGTTTATATTTTAGCCGATTCCGTTTTTACATTCTCTACCACATACAGTAAGTAGAGGAACTATTGTATTCGACCCAAAATTTCGATATCGAGATTTCACCGGAAATATATGTTTCGAGACCCCCTGAATCCAAGAAAAAGCATTGTTATTATTTATTTATGCCAACAAACTTACTGTTGGTGTTTTTAAACACACAAGCCGTGTGTTATTAAAAGATGTGCGTGTGAGCAGCATAACTCTAAAACAAAGAAGTCGGTTAAAAACCAAAGCCGGTACTTAAGTTTAATATCTTTCAAGGATGCGACACAAACATTTTGAGGAAAATTCCTCCATCCTAATTTTTTATTTTCTTAAAAATGGCTCTAACGACTTTGATTAAAATGACATATGTTTAAGACATTTTATGGCAAATTATGTGCATATTTTGAATTTTCTAGCTATAGTCCATGTAGTTCTGATTAATTTTGATGACTGTAGCACAAGTGGTAAACCGTTAGAGATAGACCAAAAATGTAGATCTCGTTAAAACACACAATTTATGACAAAATGCATTTTTTGTGCAGTGAACGAAGTATTCCTTGTATTCCTTGTTATTTGTGTGACTTTGGCAATACTTAAACTTTTCTCAAATGGAAGGTCGTTATTCACTTCATCTGTTCGCCGTGCAAAGAGAACGGAGTTTTAAAGCCTTCATATAGCTATCGGCTTTAAAACATTTGACTATCGCTCAAAGCCTACTGTATCTCCATGTTCCCCTTGCACCTACAAGGAAAAAAGCAATAAGATAATTTCTGCACATGTTTATCTCAACTAACACGGAGAAGATAGAGGAATAAGAGTTTGTAAGAATATTACAAGAGTAGCGAAAGTCATGTGAGTGTAACACATCAGACTTTTTTAGTTATGCTATATATAGACACGCACAAACACACAAACAATTACAGACACACTGACAGACACATACACCTACTAAACAACACACAAGGACACACATACATAGACACAGATGGACATCTACACACACACACACACACACACACACACTCTCTCTCTCTCTCTCTGTCTCTCTCTCTCTCATGGATCTTCTAAAAATCTGATGTGTTGCACTCACATGACTTTCTCTACTCTTGTACTAACCATTCTTATAAACTCTTATTCCTATATCTTCTTCGTGTTAGTTGGGATAAACATTTGTACAACTTATCTTATTGCTAATTTCCTTGTAGGTGCAAGGGAAATATTAGAATACAGTAGGCTTTGAGCGATAGTCGAATATTTTAAAGCTAAGGATTCCGTTCTCTTTGCTCGGTTAAGATATAAACAAATAAATAACGATCTTCCATTTGAGGAAAATATTCCACAACTCACACAAATAACAAGGAATGTCTCAGAAATGGTTCGCTCTACAAAAAAAATTTATTTGAACATAAATTGTGTTTAAACGAGATCTACATTTTCTGGACAGTAAGATTTGGTCTATCGCTTACGGTTTACGAGCTATGCAATAGTCATCAAGAGTAAATAGGACTACATGGGTTATAGCCAGATAATTCAAAATATACATTTCATGTCACAAAAATATCTTTAAAATATGACATTTTAATCAAAATCGTTAGAGCCATTTTCGAGAAAATTAAAATGTTCAAAAAGTTTTCCTTGTAAAGGGTAGTTTAGGGTAGAGAAATGTTCTTCAAAATCTTCGTGTCACATCCTTGAAGGATATTAAACTTGAATACCAACTTTGGTTTTTAAACGACTTTTCGTTTTTGAGTTATGCTGTTCACACACACACACACACACACACACACACACACACACACACACTCACACACACACACACACTCACACACACACACACACACACACACACACACCTTTTTCTAAAATGCCTTTTTTATTCAGAGGGCCTCAAAACATATATTTCCGGTGAAGTTTCGACATCGAATTTTTGGGTGGAATACAATACTTCATCTAGTTATACGTAGTACAGAAAGTAATAAGCTGTAATGGATGGAAAAAGTCATGTAAATGTAAGACTTTTGCTGGCGTTAACGTGCCATCAAGATGATGTGCATCTGTGGGAAAAGGCCGTAAGAGGTATGTAACCAATAACGGAAAATCTATCTTGGTGTGATTATCCTCTTTCCGTCAGGCTCGCCAACTGTGGGAAGCAGAATACGAGAACAGTCCCCGAGGTGTGGTAGCCATCTTAATTCTCATCCAGTGTTAGGCCGACAAGAAATTAATTGAAAAGGGTCAAACCGGAAAAAAAAAAGAAAAAAAAGAAAAAAAAAGAAGGAAACAAGCTGAATAAAAAAAAAAGAAACTCGCTTTAACTACGTAGTAGAATAAAAATCGCAAGGAAAAAGTGACCCTGGCAGCACGGCCTAATGGACTGTTCCGAAGATGATGCATGCATAAATTAGAGAGCACTTCTTCCCAACAAAAACACCTCTTTTGATTCAGAAACAAACAACCATCGCGTTTTCTCAGGCCGGCCGGGACGACAAGGTGGAAAAAAACAACAAACAAGCATTTCATTAGACTAAAGCCTCTCCCAATCGAAGAAGACTACGTTTTTGTTGACATCCGCGGTCGCTCGGCTACTTTTTGCTCAAGCACGCATGATCCTACCCTCCTCCTCCCCCGACTGAAAAAATGCTTTAAAGAGTATGCAAGACCCCTTTCCTCTCTATTCATCGCTCAAAGGTCGTGTGAAGATATCAACACAGAAGGCCATGGCCATGCAGTAAAAACAAAACACAAATGGATCCAAAGACCACGAACTACTTGCAAGAAGAAGAAAAGAAGGTCCGAAGGAAAAAATGTTTGGGAGGGGTTCCTGAGGGATTATTAACGTCGTGCATATGCATAAGTACGAGGCTTTTCCCAGGCCCTCTCTTGTCTGTGGAAGATGCGTTTATCAGAAAAAAGTTGGGATCAAATCTGCGTAAAAAACAAGTGAAGAGCTGGGCCGCGCATAGGTATTGACGTCACGTACAGACTGTCGCTAACGGCTTAGCGTGCTTCACCTGTGTTTGCAATTTGAAAATTCTGTGAGTATGTTTGATATGCGTTAAAAATGGTGCCAACCGTTTCTGACATTAAACATACGTTACTCAACGGCTGAGAAAAGCATTCGCACAGCACAGATATCTAGACATATCTAATATGTCCTTCACATGCATTTCTCAACCCACCATCGTTTATTATTATAAAGCTTCTAAAACTATTCCTTCTTCCGTAGCACTGCAGCCCAAATTGAGCCTTTGTTCTTCCCTCTTTGTTACATCTCTTTCCAGATTCTAACTATTCAATGTTTCTCCCGTCTCTTCTAACCTGATCAAGCCTCCCTTGGTCTGCCAACAGATCTATTCCTATACATTTTGCCTTTTACTGCTTTTAAAAGTATACTTTGGTCATTAATTCTCAATACGTGACCAATCCACTGAAGCCTTCTTATATATATACTTATCTTTAGACTTGAGTATCAGTAATAATGTAAAATACGCTTTACTTTGTCTATTTTTACTTTCTCTACTGGTAAGTAGAAGTATTGTATTCCACCCAAAAATTCGATGTCAAGATTTCACTGGAAATACATGTTTTGAGGCCCCCTGAATCCAAAAAAAGCATTTTTAGAAAAAGTTCCGTGTGTGTGTGTCTGTCAGTCTGTGGACAGCATAACTCAAAAACTAAAAGTCGGTTAAGAACCAAAGTTGGTATTTAAGTTTAATGTCTTTCAAGGATGTGACACGAAGATTTTAAAGAAAATAGCCTTACCCTAAACTACCCTTTACATGGAAAATTTTTCGAAAATTTTGATTTTCTTGAAAATAGCTCTAACGATTTTGATTAAAATGTCATATGTTTGAGATATTTTGATGACAAATGAAATGTATATCTTGAATTTTCTGGCTATAGCCCCTGTAGTCGTATTTACTCTGGGCGACTTTTGCATAACTGGTAAACCGTTAGAGATAGACCAAATCATACTGTACAAAAAATGTAGATCTTCCTAAAATACACAGTTTATGTCTCAATAAATTTTCTTGTAGGGTGAACCATTTCGGAGATATTCCTTGTTATGTGCGTGAGTTTCGGAAAACTTAGAACTTTCGTGAAAAGGATCATCGTTGTTCATTTGTTTTATATGTTAAGTGGGCAAAGACAACAGAATCCCAAAGCTTTAAGACATTTGACTATCGCACAAAGCCTACTGTATTCTAATATTCCCTTGTACCTACAAGGAAATAAGCAATAAGATAAGTTATACAAATGTTTATCTGAACACGAAGAAGATGTAGGAATAAGAGTTTGTAAGAATGGTTAGTACAAGAGTAGAGAAAGTCATGTGAGTGCAACACATCAGATTTTTATCTCATGTGTTCCAGTATATCATTACTGATTATTGTACCTAGATATGCAAATTCTTGAACCATATTTAAATGTATTAGGTCTATCTGCTGTGTTATTATTCAAGTTGCTCTTATGAGTCTGTGTTAACATTTTAGTTATCTCCATATTTATCTGCAGACCAATTTCCTGAGAGTCTTCCTATAGTTCTTGGAAGGTTTGAACTAAATCTCGTTTTATTCCTGCAATTATATTTGTCATCCGCATAAGCCACTAACTGTACTGATTCAGAAAGTTATTATTGTATCTGCTTCATATTCATCGAGATAAAGCTTAGCAGATATAACATCATTACAAGAGAGTTGCACCAAACCGAATCAATAATCAACGCTTAAATTTTGTCGCTATATTCTCTTTCCATGGCATTGCGAGAAACAAATCAATACAGGCAGCACTTTAGAAAACCCGATGTGTTGTACTCACATTGCTTTCTCTATTTACTCTTGTACCACTATTCTAACAAATACTCTTTTATCTACTTCATATTAATCGTGAAAAACATTTGCAGAAATTATATCATTGCATATTTCGTTGTAGGTACAATGAGAATAGGAGAATACAGTAGGCTTAAGTGATAGTCAAACCTTTTAAGAGCCGGTCGCTATGTGGTGGCTTTGAAATTCCATTCTCTTAGTACGACCAGGAGAAAAATAAAAGATAAACGATTTCCATTTGAGAAAAGTGTAAATGTTGGAAAATCCAAACCAATAACAGGGAATATCTCGGAAATGGTTAATTAATAAAATTATTTGGCAGAATTTGTGTGCTGTAACGAGATATACGTTTTTTGTATCAACATTTTGTCTCTTAAGGTTTAAATTTCTCATGAAAATATACTTAATTGTTCTCAAATGGAAGCCCGTTATTCACGTTTATATCTCTTGGCCGTGTAAAGGGAACGGAATTTCAAAGCCTTCATATAGCGACCAGCTTTAAAAGACATGACTACCGCTCAAAGCTATTCGGGGGGGGGGGGGGAATTACAAACATTTTATGTACAGAGGATAGTCTGGGTTGTGGAAATGTTATTGATAATCTTCGTGTCACATCCTTGGAAGGTCCCGAACCTAAATACCAAGTTTGGTTTGAGAGGTAGAGCTGGAACTTAAAAATTCAGTGCCACAACTGGGATTTGAACCACAGACCTTGCGCTTACCGGGCGGCTGCTCTAACCACTGAGCTATTGTGACAAACTTCCAGAATGGCATTAAATTCTCAAACCAGTTCGTATTTCTCCTGGTAAACCACAAAGGCAGTCTCACATCAGAAACAAAGTAAGTTTGTTGGCATAAATAAATAATAATTACCAAGTTTGGTATTTAACCAACGTTTCGTTTTTCATTTATAGGGCTTCTGTGTTCTAGGAATCTCAAAACACGTATTTTTGTGCTGTTTAACACCCGCTTTTACTACATACGGAACTGCATGCGGTGATACTGATGGTATATGGAATGAAAATGGAGCACCGGTGGAATGAAATGGCGGGAGAAAGAGGAGAACCCGGAGGAAACCCGCCCAGCACCCCTTTGTCCACCAAAAATCCCACATACGGTTGCCTGGGATCGAACCCGGACCGCTTTGGTGAGAAGCGAGTGGTCTAACCACTCGGCTACGGCGCGGCCTCAAAACAGTATTTTCGGTGAAATCTCCATATCGAATACTGGAGTGTTGGAGAAAGTAACAAAGCAAAAAGTTGTAAAAAAAAAAAAAGGTTCTGAAACGCAGAAATCAGATGACAGACGGCCGCGTGACCGCGATCGTCAATTGAATTAGTTTCAGCCGAGTTCCAGCTCGGTGTTGTGTACTGCCAGAAAAATACGAACCGCACACCGGTCGATGTCACCCATTCAGCATTAAGGAGGGTCAGCTAAATATCATTATGCAGGTGTATCACATGTCTGTGGTATAGAAAAACATCTAATGTGTTTCACCCACATTACTTTCTCTACTCATTCTTCTGCGAAATATTCTTACAAAAGCTTATTCTATCCGATTCTTACTAAGGGAACAATGAAGTAATATTTTAGCCTGTTTGATCAAAAGAATCAATTTTTTGGATTTTTATTGCAAAATATCTGATGTGTTGCACTCACATGACTTTCTCTACTCTTGTACCAACAATTCTTACAAACTCTTATTCCTATATATTCTTCGTTGAGATAAACATCTGCAGAAATTATCTTATTACTTATTTCCTTGTAGGTGCAAGGAGAATATGGGAACACAGCTTTGAGCGATAGTCACATATTTTAAGGCTTTGAGATTGCGTTCTCTTTGCATGGCTAAGATATAAAACATGACTAACGAAAGTTTAAGTATTCCAAAAGTCACACAAATAACACGGAATATCTCCAAAATGGTTCACTCCACAAAAAAAATTCATTTGGACATAAATTGTGTGTTTTAACGAGATCTACATTTTTCTTCAGTAAGATTTGGTCTATCGCTTACGGTTTACCAAGAATAAACAGGCCTACATAGGCTATAGTCAGAAAATTCAAAATATATATTTCATTTGCCATAAAAATATCTTACTCTGTTTTTTTAATCAAAATCGTTAGAACTCATTCTTCCCGGAAAGTTTATTTTTGTGTTATTTTCTCATATTCGTAATCTACCTTCTCCCAAAAAAACTCTATCTAGAGATCTAAACTTTTTTTCCAATATAGTTCAGAATATGGGTAGTAAAATGTCCGATTAAAATTTTGATATTGGTTATAATCTTTAAAAAAAAAAAAGTAATTTAAAAATGCACTGAGTTTTACACTGCGGCATTAAAAGTTTTTTAAGAAAAACAATTCATTATATCGTAAAAACACACGCTGTATCCAAATGCATGTTTTATATCGAGTGAACCATTTCGGAGATATTCCTTGTTATTTGTGTGAGTTTTGTAGCACTTAAACTTTTCTCAAATGGAAGGTTGTTATTCACTTTTTTTACTTGTTTGGCCGTGCAAAGAGAGGGGAATTTGAAAGCTTTAAAAGATCTGACTATCGCTCAAATCCTACTGTATTCCCATATTCCCGTTGCACGTGCAAGAAAATCAATAACAAGATAATTTCTCTCAAATGTTTATCTCGATTAACATGAAGAAGATAAAGGAATTAGAGTTTGTAAGATTAGCTAGTACAAGAGTAGAGAAAGTCATGTTAGTGCAACACATCAAATTTTTTAAAACCAGAATAAGATTATTTATCATTAATAAGCAATGTCTAAGCGGGTTTTGTTGTCCTAAGGTATATAAATATTAATAATATTTTAACATCATTTTTCAGATAATCAGCCGTTCGAGCCATGCTGAAGCCTGATAGACCTCCAACTAAAGAGAGGCGAGATATCCAAAATGATGATGCATTTCAACTGCAAAAAGATTTTGATCAGAAAATGTTATCAAGAAGAATAAACGCCCTCAAAAAAATAGAGGCTGATATCATGAATATTGAAGCCAAATATGCTCAAGAAATATATTTACTTGGATGTAAATATCATAAGGGAGGCTTTAGTCCCCTACTTGAAAAACAAGCAATGATTATCTCAGGGGAATATGAACCTATTGATTCTGAATGTATTTATGGTAATAATCTAGACATTTGTCTAAATGCGGATCCAAATGACACAGACAAGTACAAAAACAAGAATAAAAGGATGAAGCAAAGTGTGCAAACACTGGGCATACCAAAATTTTGGTGTAAAGTATTGAAAAACGTCGAAATGTTTAAAAACATAATTAAAGCTCATGACGAGCCAATACTCTATCATTTAAACAACATAAAAATTATTCTTCTGGAAACGAATTGTATGGGCTTTGCCCTTGAATTTCATTTTACCAACAATGACTATTTCTTGAATTCAGTTTTGACCAAAGTGTATAAGAAACAATGCGCGCCAAGTTTGAATGATTATTTTAAACACGATGGTCAGGATGTATATAAAATTGAAGGTACAGAGATCTTCTGGAAGAAAAATAAGGATGTAACAATTAAAAAAAATCGAAAACGCAGGAGTAAATCGGATTACTATTTCAGAAAAACTTCTAAAGCAATAAAAACTGAATCCTTTTTTAATTTTTTCAGTCCGACGCCCACAAATGAAGAGGCAGATATAAAAATGGGAAACCTCTTAAGGGAAAAAGTTATTCCCCGGGCAGTGTGGTATTACACCGGGGAATCTCTGGAGGTGGAAGACTCCAACGAAGAAGAAGAGAGTGAACTGGAAGAGGAAGAAAGAGAAAAGGGGGAGGAGGAGGAGGAGCAAGAGGAAAGTGAAAGGGGTGGGGAGGAAGAAGAGGAGACATTGATTGAATAGTTTTGTAATTTATGTTTATTCAGGAGAGCTCTTTCACGGAAATTAAAAGATTTGTCAAATTAAGTTTGGTGTGTGGTGTATTCCCTTATTGGGCTGGCCCCGTAGCGCAGTTGGTAGAGCACTTGCCTGCTGTGCAAGGGGTTCCGGATTCGATTCCGAGATTTTTTTCTCCAGCCAGGACTATTCCTCATCCTTCCCTGAGTCTGGAAGTATAATGGCGGCGTGGCTGAGAGGTTTGACCTCGCTCTTCTACCATCTAGCCGGGACCTGGATGTGGTTTTCATGGTGGACGAAGCGGTGTCTGGGAGGGTTTTCTCCAGGTTCTCCGGTTTCCACCGCCATTCATGCCGCCAATTGTTCCATCCATTTCGCCTGCATTTCATATCCTCTTCCTCACCATCATATCTGGTGCTTGGCTGACCACCCGTTTCCAGGTCTTCACTCTGTCTGGTCCAGAGGCCCTTCTGCTCCCCGACAGGCGTCTGACGCTAGGCACTGGCTTGTAAGTCCTACATAAGGGGAGGGTAATCAGGGAAAGAAGAAGTATTCCCTTATTCCCCTTATATGTACCTACAAGGACTATGGAATAATCAATTAAAAAGTTGGTAAAAAAATAAGCGTTTGTAAGCATCGTTTGTACAAGAGCAGGAAAAATCATGTGAGTGAAACACTTAAGATATTTTATATAGGTATCCTAGTGCGTGGTACTTAAAGCCCTTGTGTATTGATAAACCGCAGGCAACAAATAAGTACAATGGATAATTGATTATAGCGCATATCAGCCCAGAATTCTCGCTGTCGAAAATTAGCCTACCTCACATTCGAGTTCTTTGCAGTGAGGAAACATCTGGCAAGGTACCTCTGTTAGGTTTGCGAAAGAGGGGAGGTTGAATTTACCTCCTTCCACTTTGTGCGGACTCGAACGTGCATTGTGTAGCAGTGGTGGTTTGGTTATATGTACGTTGCATTTGGTTTACGAAAGCTCTTTCAAATCTTACACAATAAACATCTGTTCATCAGTGGCTTGTTTGGTACTGCTTGCGTTTAAGAAGTCTATCAATATTTGTGACAAAGTCCAAGTGCATAGTCTCAGAAGATACACCAAGTGATCGTCGCGTAACACATTGCGATACAGACTTTTAATATAGTTCAATTTGGAGAAACTCTGTTCGCAAATATATGTAGAGCTATACTCACTCTTATCTATACACACTATTCTTGTAAATGCTCATTTCTCTATCTGCTACATTTTAATCGACATAAACATTTTCAGAAAGTGTCTTATTGCTAATTTTCTTGAGGTGCAAGGGGAATACAGTAGGCTTTAAGCGATAGTGAAATGTTTTAAGAGCTGATTGCTATGCGATGCCTTAGAAATTTCGCTCTCTTTGCAAGGCCAAGAGATAAGAAAACGAATAACATATTCCTGTTTAGAAAACTATAAGTATTGGTAAATTCAAAAAAAAAATAATGCATAATATCTTGCAAATGGTTCACTCAAAAGAAAAAAAGTATTTGGCATAAATTGTGTTTTAACGAGATCCACCTTTTTTATTTAGTAAGCTTTTGTCGGTCCCTTACTGTTTACCAATTATGCCAAAATCATCCAGAATGAAGAGGTCTTCTGAGAACATTCACAGACAATTAAAGGTATGACTTAGAAACTGTCATGGAATCGCCTGTTGTGTTCGTCACTATACTCCATCCAACCTTAGATCCAGACCTTGTATCCATCTGCGATAACATGGTATTCGTATCAGCTGCCACCACCACAAACAAAAGCCACGTGGACTCCTGCCTCGTGTTTATGTTGCAATGGAACGATATTTACTCGGAAGTTTTAGGAATAGCACTGCTATTGCATTACATTCAAGTAGTCTTTACCAGGGTTATCATACATCTTGAAAACTCACAGATAATCGCCGATATTTAAGGTACTATATTTTGTGATGTGCTTTGGTTTCGGCGTATCGCGGGTTAGTTGTTGACTGCTTGTGTTTACATTAAGTGCGGATCTAAGGGTGGAGCGATTATAGTTTTGAGTTCTACACGCCACAGGCAGCTGATTCACCCTCCGACTGAAGGAGTGGAGTGGAGAACAGCCGCTAATTACGTAAGCGTCTCCAAAGAGACAAGGTTGGACATCGCTGAGGTAAACTTTCCCCACCAGACATCGAAACCGAGCCTCGCGTTCACGTTACCCTTCTTTTACGCTCCCGTACAGCTCAAACACTTCCAAAACAGAATTGTTCGTACATGGATACTGGAGGCGATCTTGCCACGCATAAAGATAGCATTTGTTCTGTTCAACTTTTTAATGCAGCCCGTTAAAACAACACGTGCCCAGATTCGCGAAACACGCTCTGAGAACCGAATCGTGCGGGTTACATACAAACACGGCGTAAAGAGAGGGGCCAACTTATTTGCATATCTAGGCAGCTTTAAGGTATTGTAGGTATGTAACACACATTATTATTGCTATTATTATCATTATCATTGTCATTATTATGACCGCCTCCGTAGCGCAGTGGTAGCGCGCCTGCCTCTGGCGCGGAGGACCCGGGTTCGATCCCCGGTACCGGCATGGGATATTTCCCCCGCTGGGAGGTCTGGTACGGAATGCACTCAGCCTCGTTAGGTCCCTGAGGGGCCGATTGAGGAGCTATCCTGATAGAAAGATGGCGTCCCTAAAAGGTCAATGTAGTCGCCTTACGGTCGGGGGAGTCGGTGTGCTGACCCCCGCCACCCCCAACCTGCACTCCTCCGTGGCCTTGGCTGCGGCTGGAGGACGCAGCGGCCGGACGATGAGGGTAACCACTGAATAAGGGGAAAACGCCCTAGGGGAAAAATTATTATTATTATTATTATTATTATTATTATTATTATTATTATTATTATTATTATTATTATTATTATTATTATTATTATTATTATTATTATTATTATTATTATTATTATTATTATTATTATTATTATTATTATTATTATTATTATTATTATTATTATTATTATTATTATTATTTGGCTGCGGCTGGAGGACGCAGCGGCCGGGCGATGAGGGTAACCTCTGAATAAGGGGAAGACGCCCTAGGGAAATTATTATTATTACTATTATTATTATTATTATTATTATTATTATTATTATTATTATTATTATTATTATTATTGTAGGTGGTGGTGGTGGTGGTGGTGGTGGTGCTGGTGCTGGTGGTGGTGGTGGTGGTGGCGGCGGCGGTGGTGGTGGCGGCGGCGGTGGTGGTAGTAGTAGTAGTAGTAGTAGTAGTAGTAGTAGTAGTAGTAGTAGTTGCATTTCCAGAAACACTAATGTGCAGATTTCAGGCGATTATCTAAGCTACGCCTTGATCTTTCAAAATATAGAACACTAAAAGTTCGGTCTTGTGGAATGTCTTGTGCAATTAGCCAGTTCCGATATATTGGCTTGAAACTTCAAATTATAATACATTTTTAAGTATTGAAGTAGGTAGTTGTTTGTTTACTTTTCAGTCATGCTAAGATTGAAATTTCAAAACCAGCATGTACTGACCCACGTTTTAAAAAATTGACTATCACTTCAGTTCTGTATTCCTCTTGTACCTACCTACAACAGATGTGTAATAAAACTATTTGTACAGACGTTCATCTCAGCATGATGAATAAGCTTTTGCGAGAATAGTTTCCAGAAGAGGGTATAAAAAGTCATGTGAATGTAATACATCAGACCTTTTATTTTCTACAATTTTTACTTTCTTTACTATGTATAGTAAGTAGGGGAAGTAATGTATTCCACCCAAAAATTCGATATCCAGATTTCAGATGTTTTGACGCCCCTGAATAAGAAAAAAAAAAAAAAAACCATTTTTAAAAAAGGTCCGTGTGAATATGTGTGTGTCTGAACAAAACAACATAAAAACGAGAAGTCGGTTAAAAACCAAAGTTGGTATTTAACTTTAATATATTTCAAGGGTGCGACAAGAGGATTTTGAAGAAAATTCCTCCAAGTGAACTACCCTTTACATGGAAAAGTTTTTGAAAATAATGATTTTCTCAAAAATGACTCTGACAACTTTGATTAAAATACATATGTTTAAGATATTTTATGGCAAATGAAATGTATATTTTGGCTTTTCTGACTATAGCCCATGTAGTTCTGTTTACTCTGGATAATTTTTGCATAACTGGTAAACCGTAAGAGATAGATCAAATCTTACTATATAACAAATGTAAACCTCGTTAAAACACAATTCATGTGAAGTACATTTTTTGTGAAGTGAACCATTTCGGAGATAGTCCTTGTTATTTGTGTGAGTTTTGCAATATTTATTACTTTTCTCAAAAGGAAGGTTGTTATTCACTTTCTGTAAGCAATAACATAATTTCTGAAAATGTCTATCTCAACTAAAATGTAGAAGATAGAAGAATAAAAGTTTGTAAGAATATGTTACAAATGCGTCAAAACATGTTTTTATATTAAATGTTTGAGTCGAACGCAATGCTTCGCTTCCTTTCGTGGAAAGACGAGAAATTAAAAAGGAAAGCCTCTGCGACCCAGTTTACGATTTTCACGCTCTTCGCTATCCGAGAACGGCCTGTGTGATAAAATATATTATAGGTAGATAAGCGTAATAATGAATTGTTGGAGAGAAACTGCTACTCAAGGCATAAGACAAGATAGCGATATGAAGTGGTGAAAGGAAAGTAAATTCCCCCCAGAGAACTGCCATGCTGATGGAGCTCTTTACCCGGCATACACCGCGGTATAAAAAACACAACGAGGCAGTTGGATTAACAACATACATTTCATGCAGTGGAGCGGCGCGCAACTTTCAGACAAGTTTTCTGTTCCAGACAACTGCAAAAAAATACAAAATGAAACGTTCGCAAAGAAAAACAATGAAAAGGAGCAATAACAATAATAAAGAAGTAGCAAGTTGCAGTTTTTAGCTTAGCTGTCCTTGGAAGGTTTTTTGCTATCATTAGAGCCAGGCTGCCAGCGGGGCCAGTTTTTGTCAAGTTTGCTGGCTGCCATCGGTCGATGCGATCGCAGAAAACTCCCCTCTCAACTGGGTCATCCCCCTTCCGTTTTTTATTTCGAGATGTGCTGCCATTCGTCAGGGGTTGGGAACCCTCGCTGCCAATAGGATGGCAAAGTTTCGCCACCCCAAGAGACGATTTGCAATCGCCCCACCACCCTGCTGCATAACCGCCATTGTCTATCACATTTGGTACACATGCTTTTCTTTATCGCTGCGTTTTTGTTTCAACTCGCTGCGCAGAAATGAATCGCAAATAGCAACAATGGAATACGCTTACACGTAACGGTTTTCACAACAGAAAAAACCTGATGTGTTGCACTCACATGACTTTCTCTACTCTTTGTACTATTCTTACGAACTCTTATTCCTTTATTTTCATGTGAGTCGAGATAAACGTTTGCAGAAATCATCTTACTGCTGATTTTCTTGTAGATGCAAGGGGAATATGGGAATATAGTAAGTAAGCTTTCAGCGATAGTCAAATCTTTTAAAGCTGGTCGCTATATCAGGGCTTTGGAATTCCATTTTCTTTGCATGGACGAGAGATAAAAATGTGAATAACCACCTCCCATTTGAGAAAAGTTTAAGTACTGCAAAACTCACACAAATAACAAGGAATATCAACGAAATAGTTCGTTCCACCCCCCCCCCCAAAAAAAAAAAAAAAAAAAAAAAAAAAAGCATTTACATATAACTTGAGTGTTTTAACCAAATCTACGTTTTTTGTACAGTAAGATCTGCTCTATCTTTTGCGGTTTACCAGTTATGCAAAAGTTATCAAGAGCTAACAGAACTACATAGGCTATAGCCGGAAAATTCAAAATATACATTTCATTTGCCATACAAATATCTTAAAGATATAGCATTTTAATCGCAATCGTTAGAGCCATTTTTGAGAAAATCAAAATTTTCGAAGGATTTTCCATATAAAGGATGGTTTAGGTTAGAGAAATTTTCTTTAAAATCTTCGTCTCGCATCCTTAAAAGATATTAAACTTAAATACCAACATTATCCACACACAGCTTGTGTGTTTAAAAACACAAGCAGTAAGCTTGTTGGCATAAATAAATAATAATTAAATACCAACTTTTTATTGTAACAGACTTTTTGTTTTTGAGTTATGCTGTTCACACACACACACACGCGCGCGGATCTTATTCTGTTTTCTTTTTTTTTTTTAATTCAGGGGGCCTCAAAACATATTTCCGGTGAAATCTCAACACCGAAACTTTGGGTAGAATACAATACTTCCCCTGCTTACTATGCAGGGTAAATTTTTTTAGTTGTAACTGCATAAAAAGCGAATCTCCGTCTCTGTGCTGTAGAGCCTTTCGGGAACGCTTTCCTAATATTGGTCTTCTTAACAGAAGTACAGTTCATAAAATAGTCGAGAAATTCAAAACTACGGGATCAGTGTTAGATTGAAAAAAGAAAACAATTGAAAATGTCACGTTTTAGTAGTCGAAAAGATTGATATCAGTATGAGGTTAGAACTTTCGCCACGAAAGTCTCTCCAAGTTAAGGCAGCAAGCAGGAGTCACCTATGGGCCAGCACAAAACAACAAAACTACTCAAATGACGGTACATTTGAACAAGACATACAGTTCACACTTCTTTGGCTGCAATTGCTGACGTCTTTGGCGACTAGTAGAGATTAGTAACGAGCTTATTCTTAGGTAAATCAATATTTTTCTGCAAACACATACATGCCTACAAAAAGGTGGAAACTGAATAAAAGAACATGAGCATAAATATAAAATCTTATTTCACATAAAAATACATATTTTGAAGAGAAAATATGTAAATACATATCTTCAGATAATCTCCCATAAATATGAATTAATCTTTAATTTGTCTTATTATTTATCCTGCATGATTTTAAATTTGTACTCTTATAATATATTTATGAATGACTTGTATTGCATCGCAAGCATCAGAAAATGTTCACCATATCATGGTGACTAGTAAATAGAATAGATTAAGCCAGCGTTTCTCAAACTATGGTTCCCAATCCACTGGTGGGTCGCGGAACGACCCGTCAGGTCTACAAAACGCTTGCTGAATTAGAATATGATGGTAGTCTTAATTAGCATGCATATAATCATACTATATTTACTTTTTCATGAGTTGTTAGTATGTATGGGTCGCGTGAAGTTGAATATCCTTCCGGACTGGATTAGGCCATCATAAACAAACTTGCTGGCACCCTGGTTATTCCTCATCTTCTATCTGTAAGTATATTATATTTCATATAGGTATGTTTATACTGTTAGACCGAGCGCTTGCAATAAAGATTGTCAATGATACATAATACCAGCACCGCCTTTCTTCCATTCCTATGAGTGTTTCGTGCAACACGTGCGTCCGAAAACATGCCGAAAGTTAAATCAAGTGCTAAATCAGGTCTTCAGCAATACGTAGGCGAATTTAAAAACCTTTACCACGGACAATGAAGCTTTGTTTTGCCAACCATGTGGAAAAACAGTAAGTGCAGATCTGCGTTCACAAGTCACTCAACATTTATTTGGAAATAAACATATTGCTGCTACGACTCGAATTCACGACAGTTGATACGTGAGCCGGCTTCTTCAGGTGCAGGGCAATCGAACTGTTCCCAGTATTATTTAGATTTATGCAGAGTGTTTGTTGTTGCCAACATCCCACTCAAAAAAAGTAAATAATGTTCAACTTGCAAACTTTTTGACTAAATATACCGACATTGACCCTCCTGAAGAATCAACATTAAGAAAGAAACCTTCCTTATTAATTTACTCTCATTTTTCTATGAATTTAAGTAAAATATTTTAAAATTCTTACCAAATATTTTGACATTTTTACGAAATATTTTAACATTTTTAGCACACAAAAGACATTTTTACCACTCCCTAGTGATTAGTATAGGGATTTAGCTCACTCGCTCCCCAGACCTCACATCTTCCCTATTTTACTTGTGGGGTACTTTGGCTGCAGTTGACATTGTCCATTCATCCCGTTTGTTTCGATTCATAAGACGGTCCGGTCCGCGCGGGAAAAAGTGTCGGGAAGGAAGCGGCGCGAGACTGCGACCAAGGTGCCGTTAAAAGCGTGACCACTTAACCTGATGGCACCCAAGAATTTAAAGTGCGACTGCGTAAAAGATATTTTAAGTCTTGTTGCCGTCCTCGACATCATCTGAGAGCTCAAGATAAAGTGTGCATTCCAAACAAAAATTCAATACCAATATTTCACCGGAAATTGGTAGGTACATCGTTTTGAGACCCCCGATTCCAAAACAGCACGCATCTGTGTCTCTGGAAACAGCATAGCTCTTAAACCCTGATGTGTTGCACTCACATGACTTTCTTTACTCTTGTACTAACCATTCATACAAACTATTATTCCTATATCTTCGTGTTAGTTGAGATAAACATTTGCAGAATTTATCTTATTGATTACTCCGTTGTAGGTGCAAAGGGAATATGGGAATACAGTAGGCTTTGAGCAACAGTCAAATCTTTTAAAGCTGGTCGCTATATGAAGGTTTTGAAATTCCATTCTCTTTACACCGGCAAGAGATAAAAAGTGAATAACGACCTTCCATGTGAGAAAAGTGCAAGTACTGCAGAACTCACATAAATAACATTTTTGTATAGTAAGATTTGATCTATCTCTTGCGGTTTACCAGTTATGCATACATTGAAGTATTGCATTCCACCCAAAAATTTGATGTCGAAATTTCACCGGAAATACCTATAGGTACGTTTTGAGGCCCCTGGATCTAAAAAAGGAATTTTTAGAAAAAGGTCCATGTGTGTGTCTGTCTGTGAACAGCATAACTCAAAAACGAAAAGTCGGTTAAAAACTAAAGTTGGTATTTAACTTTAATATCTTTTAAGAATGCGACACAAAGATTTTAAAGAAAATTTCTCCACCCCAGGCTACCTTTACATGGAAATTTTTTAGAAAATTTTAATTTTCTCGAAAATGGCTCTAACAATTTTGATTAAAATGCCATATATTTAAGGTATTTTATGGCAAACAATGCATATTTTAGATGTTCTGGCTATAGTCCATGTAGTTCTGTTTACTCCGAATGACTTTTGCACAAGTGGTAAACCATAAGAGATAGACCAAGACTTACTGCACAAAAACTGTAGATCTCGTTAAAACACACACTTTGTGTCCAGATGAATTTTTTGTGGAGTGAACCATTTCGGAGATATTCTTTGTTATTTGTGTGACTTTGGCAATACTTAAACTTTTCTCAAATGGAAGGTCGTTATTCACTTCATCTGTTCGCCGTGCAAAGAGAACGGAGTTTTAAAGCCTTCATATAGCTATCGGCTTTAAAACATTTGACTATCGCTCAAAGCCTACTGTATCTCCATGTTCCCCTTGCACCTACAAGGAAAAAAGCAATAAGATAATTTCTGCACATGTTTATCTCAACTAACACGGAGAAGATAGAGGAATAAGAGTTTGTAAGAGTAGTTAGTACAAGAGTAGAGAAAGTCATGTGAGTTCAACGCATCAGATTTTGTTTTACACAGGAATTCTCAAAATGTGTATTTCCGGTGGGATATCGGTATCGAATTGTTTGGTGGAATGCAGTACTTCCTCCACTTGTTAGGGACTTCTGTGCGTCTCTGGGCTTCGCTGGCTCCGCTCTCTGACAAGCCTCCGGTCTCATTTTGCCTCATCCCTTCTCCCTGGGGGGTGGTAGCCCGCAATAGATCCATGTCGGTGTCGCGGTGAATCGAGGTGTCCCCCTTCGTTAAACACACACATACACTTCCTCTACTTACTGTATGTTCGTAGTAGAGAAAGTAAAACCACTCTGTGTATGACTTTTCCAGCGGTAGGGGAAGTTATGTGACTGTTACACTTGGGAAGTTGCGCAACTGAATGCATTACAGAAGGTGTAATTAAACGACATGTAATACATTATATAGCCGCTAGTTTGAGGAAATAGCGCCATCTGTTCAAGGAAATCTTCACACCAGATTTAATATTCCTCCCAGACTTTCAGACAAATTATTGTTAGGTTTTGCAACCTTTTCTGTAACATATTGCTGCTAATCTCGCGAAAAAAAATAATAATAAAAAAAATAAAAAAACAAGAGAAAGAAAAAGAAACCAACGGCTGCCTGAAACACGACTGCGTTTTGTTTTCTGAAATAAACGTTACAACTGCAGTTGTATTCCAAGTCCTGTTTTCAGGTTTCAACTTATATAATCTTTTACACAACCTTGGAAGATGAACCTTATATGGCATCTTGTTAAATTTATTCTCCTGTCGTATCGCTTTGTTTTTTAAAATGTATGAAAAATGAAGAAAGTGCTGTAATGATTGATAAAACACATAGACAATGATTGTGAAATTTCACCAGAATTTGGAGTTGAAGTTCTCGCGATAACCTAATAACAGACGATAAATCCCTTGATATTAATGGAAACGAGAATGAAATAGCGGAATACATTTCTGATTTCTTTAACCTCTCTTTGACAGTCCAAGTTCTGGAAATGCTACATAGTGTATAAGTACCCTCGGAATGATCGAGGTGACTTCTTAAGTGAATTGATTACTAGGGCTCGAATTTACCGAGCGGGATGGCTCAGGCGGTAACGTCTGTGGCCGGGATTCGGGAGGTCGCGGTTTTGATCCCCGTGGCCGCGCACTCTGATGTGGTTTCCCCATGCCACTTAGGCGAATGCTGGGGTACATTATTTCATACCACGGTTTCCTTTCCACCATTTCCTTCATTCCATTTCCTTATCATCTTTCAGGTGTACTTTCAGGTGTGTAGTGTTGGCAGTGCCGGGCAGGTGACGCGGATGATTGCGCTTGGTAACTGCTGTTCTCGGTGCTAGGTGGCGTTTGGCCAGTCTTGTCCTCCGTCGGGGGGGGGGGGGTGCTCAGTGTGATGCGGCGTGATGGCTGCTTGGCGGGGCCTGGCGACGGGATGAAGAATTTTCAGCACTTGTTAGGGACTTCCGCGCGTCTCTGTGACTCTGCGACCCTGTGTGGCACCTTCGGTTCCCTCATTTTATCCTTGCCTCCTGGGGGTGGCAGCCACAATAGATCTGTGAAGGTCGAAGTAAGCGAGGTGTCCCCTTTGTGTCTGCACCCTTTACCCCTTTCGGCTCGTATGCCTAAAAACTGGGGAAATATGCATGCATTTATGCCTTAAACATTACCAAAATAAGACCTAAAACCTTGAAAAAACTCATGACTTAAAAATGAAAAGAAAAAAGCGCAAAAAAGTACTTTAAATAATTACAGTATCAATGTTTTATATCCCTCTTAACTTTCATTTTCAGCAAAGTTGCACTAAATAACGATATGCAGTTTGAAATGGTCAAACTTAACGGATCCGGTTGTCAGCAAGTAGAGAAACTTGTTTCTGCATAACAATAAGCAATGGGGACATATTAGATATAAGGGAAATCATTAGCAGAAAGTTCAGGTTCATTGAATTCTGATTCTGTGCCACAGAAATGTCAGCAATTTACACAATGTTGTACTAGTAGGTATATCTAGGATTTCCTTCAAGCACACAATGTAGTTTTTCCTAACCTTGTCAGCTACTTTGTCCTGTGCGCTCGATAAATTACTTTCAGTTTCCTTCACAATACTTAATGGGTATGCCCACAATTTTAAGGCAAATAATGGACTTTGATATCACAGATAAATTTGATTTTATATAGGCTGAGTTTCTGGGCATGGTGAATGAAAACAATTCTTGCACTTTTTTTTGAAAGTAAATACTTTCGTCAAAGTTGAAGGTCTCAGTCACCCTGAAGTTTGTGCAATAGTCATTTACCGAGGTTTTGACAATATGTGTACTGATTCAAACCACGACTTCAGGGCCAATATAGGGTATACCTGCACCCAGTTTGCCAGCTGTTGTAAATTTAATTAGATGGCCCCACAGAAAAAAAAAAAATAAATAAATAAATAAAAAAATAAAAATAAATAAATAAATTAAAAACTAGATATCTGTTTACTGGCCCAAGCACAAAATAGGTTGATCATCCCTCCACTGTCCTAAGTGTGTTTAAAAACGACAGCTCCATGTCAGTAGATTTACTGGCATGTAAAAGAACTCTTGCGGGACAAAATTCCGGCACACCGGTGACACTGATGTGATCCTGGCAATTGACACCGTCGTTAAACAAAATAACCTTTTTCCTTTCTCTACTATGTATAGTAAAGTAGAGGAAGTATTGTATTCCACCCAAAAATTCGATGTCGAGACTTCACCGGAAATATGTTTCGAGGCCCCCTGAATTTAGGTCCGTGTATGTGTGCGTGCGTACGCGTGCGTGTCAGTCTGTAGACACCATACCTCAAAAACTAAAAGTCGGTTAAAAACCAAAATTGGTATCTAAGTTTAATGTCTTTCAAGGATGCGACACGAAGATTTTGAGGAAAACTGCTCCACCCTAAACTGCCCTTTACATGGAAAATTTTTCGAAAATTTTTATTTTCTTGAAAATGGCTCTAACGATTTTAATTTGAATGCCATGTATTTGAGGTATTTTATTACAACTGAAATGTATATCTTGAATTTTATGGCTATAGCCCATGTAGTCCTATTTACTCTGGATGACTGTTGCATAACTGGTAAGCCGTAAGAGTTAGACCAAATCTTACTATACAAAAAATGTAGATCTTGCTAAAACACAATTTATGTCTAAATAGTTTTTTTGTAGAGTGAACCATTTCGGAGATATTCCTTGTTATTTGTGTGAGTTTGGGAGAACTTGTAGTACTTCTGTCAAATGGAACATCGTTATTAATTTGTTTATGTTAACAGTGCAAAGAGAACGGAATTTGAAAGCTTTAAAAGATTTGACTATCGCTCAAAGCCTGTTCTCATATTCTCCTTGTACCTACAAGAAGATAAATAATAATTTCTGCAAATATTTATCTCAACTAACAAGAGTAGAGAAAGTCATGTGAGTGCAACGCATCACTATCCTAAGGCTTCGCTATCTGCCTGCTTTTAGAGGTCCCGTCAGATGATGTAGGTATCGAATGAAGTTATACTGTGCACCATCTGCGCGAGATAAAGGATTTCAGCAAAAGTCTTGGACATATACACAATCAGTAATGAAAATTGTGTGAACGACGCGAGGCTGGCTACGCAAAAATAAAGGAATCTGTTGGATGTTGGTCAGGAAGAGAGGATGTTCACACGGCCTCCAAGTAGGTCAAATCGAGGTGTTGCTGCACTGTCTACTGCGTTCTTTGCGGGCAGTTTACGTCTCCTGTACAGCCGGCTGCATGAACCAGAGGGTGTAGGCGAAAGATACCAACAATTTTCTTATGAATTACTTGCACCTGGTCCGCCCGGCTCAACTATGGCTTCACCAGAGGTGCATATTTGCTTTTCTGTGTGTTCGGGTCAGCGGGGAGCCAACAAGGAGCTAAATAATCAATTTTATTCTATTTAAAAAAGATCAGCTCATCCTTTTCTGTGCGTATTTAAACAAGTAACATTGCTTTTTTTGTGGTAGCAGCGTTTAAGAAATAAGTTTAAACAATTCCGCAAACAAAGATAATGCATATAATGTATTCTTCGTTAATTATTATTACTATTACTATTACTATTATTATTATTATTATTATTATTATTATTATTATTATTATTATTATTATTATTATTATTATTATTATTATTATTATTATTATTATTATTATCATTATTTTTATTATTAAGGCAGATTAAAACATAAATATGTGGTAAGAAATGGGACCTCCGTCTCCAGCGTGACAAACGAGAGCACAAATTACACCACATAGTAACTGTAATATCTACAACTATAAACACATTAACAGCGTTTCGGCCGCTACTTTGGACCGCATTATGGTTGCATTCCACTTCTAATAGTTATGAAAGTCTGATGTGTTACATTCACATAACTTTCTCCACCAATTCATCAACAAACTATACCTACTTTCGAAACCTTATTCTTGCATATATTACATGTAAATTGAGATAGACATGTGTACAAGTGGTTTATTGTCTATTACAGTAGGCTTATGCCAGGGCTAAGCAACTGGTGCTCACTGAGCGCAGACTGCCCACGACCTTGCACTGATGTATGTTAACAGGTACAAAATGAAGGTCGCTCAAGTTACCCCACGATAGTAAATTCCTTTAACAGCTGATTGTTCTATGATAGCCCTGACATTCGATTCGCTTTGCATGGCCAGGACATAAAACACGAATACAACTTTCTGTTTGAGAAAAGTACAGAGGTACCTTTTAGACGTGGCAAATGGACGATAGATGCGCAGTGGCTTATGGACAAGTGCACTTTTGTCTTTATAAGACATAGGAGTGTCAGGTTAGTACCTCTCCGACTTCCGTGCAGTTACGCATCGGGAACAGTACCTACGTGATTGAGTACGGTTCTCGCTCGCATCATCGCCAGTGTCTTGTTTATTTCCAGGAAAAGAACAGAGACATTACCCCCACCATCAATTTGCATGACGTCTCTCGCGCAGATCCTAGCAAGGCCATTCACCACGTCTAAAAATACCTCTGTGTAAGTATTTGAACACTCAAACCAATAATAAGAAACATCTCGGAAATGGTTATCTGCACAAAAATAACAATAATTAATAAAAACAACAATAATAATAATAATAATAATAATAATAATAATAATAATAATAATAATTCAGGGTAAAAAGTGTCAGCGAGCGTTCGGGTGAAGCATGGTGGGACGAAATGCTCTAAGTGACTCCGTCCTGTCATGACAGCTGGGCTCTGGATTGTGTCCACACCGAGGCCCTTGTCTGGGAGTTTCTAACTGGGAAAATGTAGGGGTTCTACCCTCTGCTGTGCCTGCTCTCCTGTGGTCTGGCCGCCCTCTAGCTCCCCTCGCCTCATCCCTCCCTCCCGGGGGCGCCCCTTCGAGGCACAGGCACAAAAGATCTCTGAGGTCGAAGTGCCAAGGACCCCCTGCACGTCTGTCCTCCTCTTGTGTAGTAAGACTTTGCTATCTCTTAGGGTTTGCCATTTATGCAAAAGTTATTCAGAAAGAAGAGGATTTCTGAAGATATTCCCTGAAAATTCAATATATGCATTTCATTTGCAATGAAAATATCTTAAACATTCGGTATTTTAATTAAAAGTATCAGACACAGTAACCAACTTGGTTTCTAACTGACCTTGCGTTTTTGGTTTATGCAGTTAATAGACAGACACGCGCGCGGAGCTTTTTCTACAAATGGTTTTTGTAGGTTCAGGGAACCTCTAAACACGTATTTCCGGTGAAATCTCGAATCTTTGGGTGGTATAGAGAAAGCAATAAGCTTTCATTACGGAGATCGGGTAGAGAAATTTATGTGAATGTAACACATCACGCTAAATGATGTACACATAGTAACCTCAGATATCTTTGAGTAAAGCGTTGTGGCAGAAAAATTAAAGGTTGAGTTGAAGGATTAAATTGAACGACAATAGAACTGTCGTAAGAACAGAAGACTGTCTGATCGTCCGCACTATCTTCATGTGACGAGCAACGCGTCACACGCACCCTAGCAGCGAGTATGTATCGATCCGCACGGAGACCTACTGTTGGCCTACATTGCAGGGGCAATGACAATGATATCCATACAAAACACTGTCTTATAATATCCAGGTTCCGTAAGTTCTTATCTGCCTGCAACTGCTAGGGTGTCTTGTATATTACAAAAGGCATACCAGAGGTTCCGGAACCAATCCCCAGGTAGAGGGTGGATCTCGTTAAAGGAAGAGTTTATAATTATTTGGTATTTGTGTCATGAAACCATTCCAGAAATTGATTACTATTGCCTTGAATTTACGAACACCTAATAATAATTTTCTCTCAGCCATGCAAAGAGAATGGAAAGTCATTACATAGTGACCAGCTCTTAAAGGATTTTACTACCACTATTCTCCTGTTCCCATTGTGCCTACAAAGAAATGTGTCCTGAAATCATTTCTACAAATGCCTTTCTCGAGTAGAGAAAGTCATGTGAGTGCACACAAGATTTTTATTTACTAGAATATAAGTTGAAATCTGTACAACAATTATGCATAATATGAAGGAAGTTTTAAATAAATTTTAAAATTTGGAATAGACGTTCTGGTGTATGAAACATGGTAAATGCGGTTTTTATTTCCTTCTGTATTTTGTATACAATTTCAAGACCAGCAGACAATGGCCCTATTTTTACTTTCTCTACCACGTTCCTACATTAAGATCCGCAGTAAGCATCGGGAACAGCTCACATTATCACCGGTGTCTTTGTTTCCAGGAAAGGAACAGAGACATTACCCCCACCATCAATTTGCATGACGTCACTCGCGCAGATCCTGGCAAGGTCATTCGCCAAGTTAAAACTACCTCTGTATAAGTATTTGAGCGCTCAAACCAATAGTAAGGAATATCTCGTAAATGTTTATCTGCACAAAAATAACGACAGTAATAATAATAATAATAATAATAATAATAATAATAATAATAATAATAATAATAATAATAATAATAATAATAATAAATTATAATGTGGCATAAATTGTGTGCTTTAACAAGATCTACATTTTTTGTGCAGTAACCGAGTGAAATGCCTCCGCGGTAACGTGTGAGGCTCGCATTCGGGAGGTCATGGGTTCAATTTCCGTGGCCGATCTCCCTGACCCATGGGTTTTTCTGGGGTTCCCCGGGTCACTAGGTGAATGCTGGGAAGGATAATTACTTCCCCGAATTTTCTGTCCTTCTACTTCGTTTCATTAATCATTTCATACATAGATCATCCCATTGGTTGTTAAGGCGTTAGGTGCAGCTTGGCAGGGATGATATGCGCACAGGAAGTCTTTCCGTCCCTCGTCCGTGGGATCCGAGTGGGGGTGGCATATGAGGGCACTGGATTCCGCGTCGAAGTCCCCCAGAAATGGCCCCGAAGGACCAAAAGACTTCCAGGTGCCACACTTGGGAAATCTTAAGGATCTCTGTCAATGACTGTACCGCTAGTCTGGATTTGGTCGCCCGGTGTCTCCTCTCAACTCATCCTTCCACCCGAGGGAGTCCTATTAGTACTCCTTGAATATGAAAAAAAGCTTTTAGAAAAAAAGGTGTGTAGCGTGTGTGTGTGTGTGTGTGTGTGTGTGTGTGTGTGTGTGTGTGTGTGTGTGTGTGTGTGTGTGTGTGTGTGTGTGTGTGTGTGTGTGTGTGTGTGTGTGTGAACAGCATAACTCAAGAAACAAAAGTCAGTTAAGTACCAAACTTGGCATTTAAGTTCAGCATCCTTCAATGATGCGACACAAAGATTTCCAGAAAATTCGCCCACACCAAACTACCGTTTACACGGGAAAATGTTGGAAAAGTTTAATTTTCTCAAAAATGGCTAATGATTTTGATTAAATTATTATATGCTTAAGATATTTTCACAACCAATGAAATGTATATTATCTTGCATTTTCTGGGAATACTCTCTGAAGTGTTCCTCATTCTGGATGACTTTTGCATAACTGGTGAAGAGTAAGAGACAAAATCGTGCTATACAAAAAATGCTGATCTCGTTAAAGTACACAAATTTACTTCAAATAATTATTTTACAGAGTTTACGTGGATTTTTTTAAATCTTCATGTTGCAATCTTGGAAGCTCCTGAATATAAATACCAAACTTTATCTTTCATCAACTTTTCGTTTTTGAGTTGTGCTGTTCAGATACACACGCCCACGTGGAACTTTTTAAAAATACTTTGGGAGGTCAGACCCTAAACCCCTGCGCAACAGCCCTTACCGCCTGGCCGCTGCATTCCCCACCTCTGCACATTACAGGCATCATGAGTGGGGTGCAGTGCTGGAGGTTGGAACGTGGTCATTGCCTCGAGCCCTCCCGGCCAGTTATGCGACCTTCGAGACCTGGGGTCGTTACTTCATCAAGTAGCTCCTCAATTGGCCACTCCGGGACCTAACGAGGCTGAGTGCACTCCGTGCCACACCATCCAGCGGGACGGTCAGGGGCGCTTTAAAATATGCACATATTTCCTGAAAAATTTACATCAAATTTTGAGTGGAGTGCAACATTTCCTTTACTTGCTGTATCTTCAAAGTAGATAAGGTGATAAACTTTCGTAAAAATGGTTTCTAGGAGAGTGGGTAGAAAATATAATACATGTTTGTTTAATATAATTAGAATCATGCTTTACCCTACACAGTCTGGAATTACTAACGTGGGCGTGTTTCACAGAGAAAGTAATTAAAAGCAACGTTAAAACATGCAGTCGAGTTTCCAAGTTTGTTTCTAGAGGGGATATAGAAATACAACAATAAAAGGATAAATAAATGGTAAATACTGAGCGAAAGGTCTGCCTCGTTGTGACCTGGTATCATCTGCTGCGAATCGTTTTCATGTTCACTGTATTCTCTTAGCAAGCAACTTCTCATTCCCGGCGATTTCTTTTCCTCTTCCTGACCACTTTCACCGTTCCTTTTCCTTCCCCAATCATTATGCATTTTAAACATTACGTTCTTCTGCACATCCACTTCCACGGGGCCCTAATGACCAAGTTGTCGACGGGCCCTTAAACCCAACACACTCGCTCACTCCACTTCCACTTGCTTTGTTGTGGGCTATGTTACGCAGTCCTTGCTAAAATAAGAGAGGGAGCTATACAGGATATGTTTTCATTAGCGTCACATATTTCGGGAACGCTTTCCCAACATCAAAACAACAAACAAGGTTCATATGAACATGTGTCTGAAATTCGTTTGTTAGAGAGTTATTAAAGGATTTGCCCCTTCATCGACACCAATGACTCAATGACAACTTGCCGAGGAGGACTTAGCATCATGACTGAAAGGCGATCTTTTGTGCCTATGCCCCTGACGGGGCACCCTCCGGCAGGATGGATGAGGCGAGTGGATCCTAAGGGCGGCCGGAACATTGCCACGACAGAGCAGAGGACGGTATGTGGAACCATAACAAATATCACGTTGTAGGGCCAATTTCTTTATTGATATCTGTAGACTTTTAAGCATTCTGTTCGATATATCTGCCAGGTTTTCTTCTATTATGCCTATGTCCCACGGTCCAACTTTTTGGTCCAAAGCTTTGTGTACAACAAAAATGCATCATGTGGCATCGAGAGTTAGATACAATTTTGTTGCGTACACTTTCTATCCTACTTTTTGTATCCAACCTGTTTGTATACAGTGCGATTGAGTTGCATCTAATTTTTTCATTCAACAACATGAAAATAGCCAATCAGAGTCAGTAACGTAACAATATGGCGGACTGCGCATGCAACGTACAATCAGCTGTTCTGTATGTACGGCTTTGCGTTTATGGGTTGCGTTTGTGGTTTTTACAGAACTTGCAGCATTCTAGAAATGGAAAACCTGGACTCAGGAGGCCATTGTATCCCTCGTCTAAGAGTATGAACGTTTCGAGTTCTTGTTTTTATGAAATTGAAATCTCCTGTCCATCCATACTAAGATTTAAAACTACCACAATTGTAGGTTATCTCTTTCGCATTGTAATAGATTGTCTCATATTTATGTGCTGCTGTGTAATTTTGTCTTCGACACGATGTAAAAGGTTGAGAAATAAATCTTCGTCAATTCGCATAAACTTGCGATAGTTTTCCGGGTCATCTAACCTCAAATTGTTTTGCAGTAGACCCAATATACCTCGGCCCGTGTTCTATTCTCTTCTTTGTAACCATGACGTCTGTTACTTCTAATACATCTTTTCTTCCTACTCAAACTCATGAAAATATATCACAAACCTATATTTAGTATAGCAATCGCTAAATTAATATTTGCGTCCGCCATGTTTATTTCTCGGCCTTGCTATGTGAACTGTCATTTGTTTTGGACCAAAATGCATTATTGTGTGACAGAGACTGTTTCTTTTGTGTACAGTTCCATTTTCATACAAGAGGTTTGGACAAAAAATTGGACCGTGGGACACCGGCTTTAAAGACACTTGGTCGCAGCGTCTTGCACGAAATCTGTCTCCCGAAATGTATTAATAAATCATGCAGGTGTCTGTGCGGTGTTTTGAGTTAGAAAACTTAGCAACGATTCTTTTTTCACTTTCTCAGTGTAATTTCCACATTTTCCAAACATTCCTCTGTAGAGCACGTTGTTTTTGCCATACATCCATCAGTACTCACATACCAATAATTCCTCTGCTGGCAGCCCGCTATAATGTGCTGAAAACCATAACATCCGGTAGCCATAACATGAATTCCAACCTTATCTCGAGCACGGTCCGAAGCAAGTTGAAGACCCGCTATAATGAGAATAGGGAAATGCAGTAGCCTTAAGCGATTGTCAGATCTTTCAAGAGCTGGTTGCTATGTGATGGCTTTAAAATTCCGTTCTCTTTTTATAAACAAGGGATTAAAAAACGAGTACTTCCTATTAGTATAAATATTGAAAAATCCAAACCAATAACAAGGAATATCTCGGAAATGACCAACTCTCCAAAAACAGTTATTTGACAGAAACTGTGTTTTAACGAGATCTACATTTTTTGTGGTAAGATTTTGTCTATATCTTACGGTTTACCAGTCATGCAAAAGTAATTTAGGATGAAGAGGACTTCAAAGGCTATTCCCAGAAAATTCAACATATATTTCATTTTTCATAAAAATATCTCTGCTACAGTCATTTTTGAGAAACTCAAAAACTTTCGAAAAATTGTCCATAAAAATGGTAGTTTGGGATGGGAAGATTTTCTTTTTATAATCTTCGTGTTATAACCATGGATGATGCTGAACTTAAATACCAATTTTGTTATTTAACCGACCTTTTTGTTTTTGAGTTATGCTGTTCACAGACAACACACAGAGCTTTTGCTAGAAATGTTTTTTTTTTTTCAGGGATCTCAAAACATGTATTTCAGATGAAATTTCGGTATAGAATTTTTGGGCAAAATACAATGCTTCCTCTACTTTATGTATTTAGTTGAGGAGAAAGTAAACATGAGTTAATTTTAGTATTATTTGTAATATTCCTTACTTATGAAAGATCTGAATAGTTGGTGTTGTACAAATCGCAATAGATAAGTGATCAAACGAGCGCGAAGGAAACTGGGTCAGAGGTATGGGTATAACTGTTGGCGCCTGAAAATGAAAGAAGTTTTAAGGTAATTGCATTAGGAGATATCAAGGTGGCAGACACGAAACGTTCATAATCTGATAATGATATGAAGATTACGTTTTCCTTAGCGTGGTGTTGTGATACATCCGCTTGAGGACGAAATTCCTGACACAAAGATCGTTCGTTGATGAACCCCTTCGCTCAACAGGTTTTGTATAATGTGGCTGGGTCAAGGTGGCTGATCTGCCTCAACCCCTGTTTGTTACACGTAAACAACAATCTTATTACTGTTACGTAACAGAGCAGAGCACTATTATAAGCTCCAGGATTGACTTGCATATATAATCTTCACTGTGTTTACAATAAAACCATTTTTACAAAATATACTTACTCTGCCACCGGGGAGGATTTCTGTCCCTCCCCCTCCCCCCCCAAAAAAAATCCATGAATCCAAAAAGAAAAGACATTTTTAAAAAATCTGATGTGTTGCACTCACATGACTTTCTCTACTCTTGTACTAACCATTCTAACAAACTCTTATTCCTATATCTCCATGTTAGTTAAGATAAACATTCGTACAAATTATCTTACTGCTTATGTCCTTGTAGGTGCAAGGGGAATATTAGAATACAGAAGGCTTTGTGCGACAGTCAAATCTTATTGACCTTTGAGATTCCGCTCTCTTTGCATGATTAATATAAAAAAATGAACAACGTTGTTGCATTTCGCTGAAGTTCTAAGTTTTCTGAAACTCACACACATAACAAGGAATATCTCCGAAATGGTTCACCCTACAAGAAATTTTATTGAGACATAAATTGTGTATTTTAGCAAGATCTACATTTTTTGTAGAGCAAGATTTTGTCTATCCCTAACGGTTTACCAGTTATGCAAAAGTCGTCCAGAGTAAATACGACTACATGAGCTATAGCCAGAAAATTCAAGATATACATTTCATTTGTCATAAAAATATCTCAAACATATGGCATTTTAATCAAAATCGTTAGATCCATTTTCAGGAAAATAAAAATTTTCGAAGCATGTTCCATGTAAAGGATAGTTTAGGGTAGAGCTATTTTCTTCAAAATCTTCGTGTAGCATCCTTGAATAACAATAAACTTAAATACCAAGTTTGGTTTTTAACCGACTTTTCGTTTTTGAGTTATGCTGTCCACAGACTGACACACAGACACACACGCGGACCTTTTTCTAAAAATGCCTTTTTTGGATTCAGGGGGCCTCATAACATATATTTCCGGTGAAATATCGACATAGAATTTTTTGGTCAAATGCAATAGTTCCCCTACTTAGTATATGTAGTAGAGGAAGTAAAAAGGAATTTTAAGGAAAGGTATGTGTGTATACACAGTATAACTCAAAACGAAAAATCGGTTAAATACCAAACTGGCTATTTAAGTTCAGCATCTTCCAAGGTTGTGACTCAACTTTAAAGAAAATCCCCCATTACAAAGTACTTTACACGGAACATTGTTCGACAATTTCTTATTTTCTCAAAAATGGCTCTAACGATTGTGATGAAAATACCACATCTTTAAGATATTTTCGCGACAAATGAAGCAAATATCTTGAACTTTCCAGGAATAGCCTCTGAAGTCCTCTTCATTATAAATGACTTTTACGTGACACTTTTTGTAGAGCTAACCATTTCCGAGATATTCATTGTCATTTGTTTCAATTCTCAAATACTTTTCCAGATAGTAAGTCGTCATTCGTCTTTTTATCTCTTAGCCATGCACATAGAACGGAATTTCAAAGTCATCGCATAGCAACCAGCTCTTAAGATATTACACGATCCTTCAAGCCTACTGTATTCCCATATTACGCTTGCACCTACCAGAAAATTATCATTAAGATACTTTCTGAAAATGCTTATGTCGATTAAAATGTAGTGTATAGAGAAATAAGCATTTTCAGGAATAGTGTGTATAAGATTGAGTATAGCTCTACAAATATTTGTGAACAGAGTTTCTCCAAATTGAACTATATTAAAAGTCTGTATCGCAATATGTTACGCCACGATCACTTGGTGTATCTTCTAAGGCTATGTACTTCGACTTTGTCACAAATATTGATAGACTTCTTAAACGTAAGCAGAACCAAACAAGTCACTAATGTTTATCGCATTAGATTTGAAAGTGCTTTCGTAAATCAAACGCAACGTACATGTAACCAACCGCAGCACGGCTGAGTGGCACAATCCGCATAAAGTGGAAGGAGTTAAATCCAACCTCCGCTCTTTCGCAAACATTGGACATCGTTTGTGTAGAAAGCGACTCCTATATGCTGAAGTTCTATTCTTTGTGCTGCATCCTTAGAAACAAACGAATGGTGACGGTATCAAAACCTCAGTGGAGACAAGTCTACTCCTAAATTTTGAGACAGTGTGTTAACTAAGCTTAGTTTTTACACTTACGTTTGCATTTATACATTTATTTATA
>CM060964.1:357873447-357916378 GCA_030765045.1 Tenodera sinensis | reverse complement strand
ATGACTACTCATGTATACATACCTTCGTTCGAGAATCCCCGAGAAATCTTAACCTACATTTGATTTAATAGTAAGTAACCAAGTCTCCAAAACATGTTCAAATGTGCAGAATTGAAGAGTACACATACAAGAAGCAAAACAAATAGCAAATTACTCTCTGTTCACTATAAATGTAATGGCGCGATTCTTAACATGAGATGCAGCGTACCTCGGTACATATCTTGTGTCAAGCCCACAACACCAGCTCCCTCAAGCTAACGACAGATGCTTTTGAAACTGCTGCTGCAGAGTGGCGCGAATTCAAATCATAACGCTTAGGAAAACTTGGTTGATTTTTGATGACATTAAAGCGACCTGTACCACAAAATTGCAGTGAACACCAATTTTGCAATCAGTTTGAGGAAAATTGCAGGGAATGCAACACATCCCTCACATATATTGACGCTACGCCCCTCACTGGTTGTTGTAGTGTTTAACGCCCGCTTTTACTACTACGGCACCGCAGGCGGTGACACTAGTGACACATGGAATGAAGATGGAGCACCGGTGGAATGTGATGGCGGGGGAAACCGGAGCACCCGGAGAAAACCGGCCCTGACGCCGCTTCGTCCACCACGAATACCACATGCGAGTCCCTGGGATCGAACCCGGGCCGCCTAGGTGGTAGGCGAGCGCGCTAACCGCTCGGCCACGGCGCCGCCATCCCTCACTGGAGTTAACGCATAGCTTGTCAAGGTAATTAAAAAAAATGTTACCATATTTCGGTTCGCGCAGCTCAAGCCTTCAACTATTTCCCCTTTTCCCGCTATAGGTCGGCTGGCAATTGTTCGGAGGTGATGACTGACGCAACTAAACTAAAGCTTACCAATCTGCAAGATGCGCAGAAGGCTATTTTCGTAAACCGTACCGTACCGTACCGTTACGCCTGTTGCAGGGCGACAGTATCCCCATTACGGGCTCCAGTATTTAACGTCTCGAGGTGTGCATATCGCAATGAATGAATGGCTAGAGATTAGACTGTGGGGCCGGCAAGTACAATGTGAGGGGTGGAAATGGCACCTAAATTCATTCGACGAATGCATTTTGGAACTATCGTCCCCGGGATTGGAAGGTGAGGCTACTGGTTTTCGGACCGCCCATGGGATGGTAAAAGCCCGAGGAGGGGGAAAGGGGAGGTGGTTTCCGAGTCCCGCGCCCCCCTTGCCAGTACGAACCCGAATATGTAGAAGAGGAACCGGGCTAAGTCATCCTTCGCCGAGGTGATCCTAACTAGCAAATTGTAGGGACCCTATCCTCTGCTCTGTCATGGCAACGTTCCGGTCGCCCTTAGGATCCATTCCCCTCATCCATTCTCCCGGTGAGTGCCCCGTGAGGGGTATACGCATAGAAGAACCCTTTTCGGTCGAGGTGCTAAGTCCCCCTCTGCAAGTTGTCATAAAGGCCAATGCATTCGACGCTGCTGTCTATCTAATACAGGCAAACTGCCGCATGCCATTCCCTCTCTACCAAACCTGATAAACCTCGCGATGCGCATGCGTCTCTGATGTCACACGGACATGCGGGTGAAGGGGACAATGTTCGCCTCTGGTGGGTCCAGTTCTCCCCGGTCCCGCCCGAGGGAAGCAGACTGCGGGTGTGATCGGATCGTTAAGGACTTCTGCGCATCCCTGTCGCCCGTCCGCCTGCGGCCTGTAGCTCCCTCCGTACCCGGTTATTCATAACCAGCTCCAAAACTAACGTTCTGATTGCAGGGAGTGCGCCGAGGCATGGACTCGTGAACAGAAGGTCTACGCTTCAAATTCCACCAGTACCATCCTTCTTGACTAAGGGTTCTTTTCTTTCTTCAAGTTTTTCCCACTCCTCACAACTAACAAATGCCGGGGAGGTACCCTAAACTTAGTCCTGGAACGTTTCCTTCCTAAATTTTCTTTCCCAGTATCATTTCATGTACGGCTCGCAAGCTGAAGGAACTGGAAAAAACCTAAAATATTATTTAAATCCATTAATATTATTTTGCTGACTTCAGTCTGATAACAGATCTATAGTAATTCATGGGTGCTATATCCAAAAATGATATCAGTTGATCACTAACACGTCAGGTTTTCCCAAAAAGACATTTTTTACTTTAGCTCCTTTATGACCCGAGACGAGTAGATGAGAGAGGATTTATTTCTAAAATAAATAATATTAAACGACTGACTAATTGGTTCATATCAAATTGCACTGAAATATTGTTAATTTATTTTAAATTTGGTGTTAGAAGAATATTTTTCATTTCGTTTCATCTGAAGTATGTCTGTAATAGACTTCAGAATGTCAACTCTTCGTTGTACATGTAAGAATGGTCCAAACATATTTTGCTACATTTGTGGCTGTTTCAAACGCCGAAATAAAGAACAAACATCACACAATTTGTAATAAAAGCTTACAACGCCTACTTCCCGGATCCACTAGGCGACCAGGACAGATGTTGGGCACCACATAAAGTGTGCAGAACATGTACCAAACATGGACCAAAGGAAAGAGAAAATCTATGGGTTTTGGAATTCCAGTGGTGTGGAGGGAGTTGCAAAACCATATAAATGACTGCTATTTCTGTGTGGTAAATATATCTGGCTTCAGTAAAAAATCAAATCATACCATTCACTATCCTGGCCTGGATTCAGCTAAAAGACCAATTCCTCACTCAGATGACATTCCAATAGTTATTTTCAATACATTTTCTTCTGCAAGTCACTCAGCTAGTCCTGACACAAAAAATGCAAATGATGATGATGATGATGATGTTGATGATGTTGATGATGATGATGACGACGACGACTACAAACAGATGTCACAAGTATATGTAAGCCGTTCACTCAAGCTGCGTTAAATGGCCTAATTCGAGATCTTAATTTGTCAAAAGCCTCAGCGGAAGTTTTAGGTTCAAGAGTTAAAGCAAGAAATAAGTTACCTCCTGGAACAACATTTATGTACTGGGATAGAGGGAAAGATCTCTTGAAGTATTTTGAGATGGATGGACAAATTTCCTACTGCATAGATATGAAGCTGATTGATTGAAGCTCTTGACTGTATCATGTGCAGAAATGGAGACTCTTCATCGATAGCTCTAAAAGAAGTTTAAAATGTTTCCTACTCCACAATGGCAATAAGTTAGCATCCGTTCTCATTGGCCATTCCATTCAATTGAAAGAAACCTATAACATCATGAAACTCATTCTCAATAAAATAGAGTATTCCGAACACTACTGGATAGTGTGTGGTGATTTAAAAGTAATATCGATACTTCTGTGTCAGCAGTCAGGTTACACGAAATTCCCATGTTATTTATGCCTATGGGATAGTCATGCTAGCACAGAACACTGGATAAGAAAAGAGTGGCCTATTAGGGAGGAACTTCATGCTGGTGACAAGAATGTAAACAATGAACCTGTAATTAATCGTGATAAAATAATAATCCCCCACTGCACATAGGGCTCATAAAACAGTATTTAAAAGCCAGGAATAAAGATGGTGCTTGCTTTATGCACCTCTTCAATAAATTATCTATGCTGTCGCATGGGAAAATAGAAGCAGGCGGTTTTGATGGGCCTCAGATATGGATACTAATGAAAGACAAACAACTTGTCAATATGATGAATGGTATGGAGAAGAATGCTTGGTGTGCATATTGTGATGTGGTTATGCACTTATAGATAACTACAAGGTAGATAATTATGAGATTCTAGTCACAACATTGCTATCTTCCTTTCAGAAGTTAGGGGTAAACATGAGGCACAAGCCACCTCATCGTTTTTCCTGAAAATCTTGGTTCCTTAAGTGAGGAGCAAGGCGAATGCTTCCACCAAGATATCAAGACAATGGAACAACGATATCAGGGTAGGTGGAACACAAACATGTTGGCTGACCACTGTTGGCCCTTGCAGCATGATGTTCCTAGTATCTCTTATTCAAGAAAATTACATAAACGGAAGTTTTTGGGTGATTAGGTGTGTAAGTAATTCAGTGATTCTTCAGTGTGTAAAGACCTTATATTGTATATAATTATTATAATAATAATTTGTGTGTGTGTGTGTGTGTGTGTGTGTGTGTGTGTGTGTGTGTGTGTGTGTGTGTGTGTGTGTGTGTGTCAGTCTGTAGACAGCATGACTCCAAAACGAAAAGTCGGTTAAAAACCAAAGTTGGTATTTAAGTTTAATGTCTTTCAAGGATGCGACACAAAGATTTTGAAGAAAATAGCCCCACCCTAAACTACCTTTTACATGGAAAATTTTACGAAAATGGCTCTAATGGTTTTGATTACAATGACTTACGTTTAGGATATTTTGATGACAAATAAAATGCATATTTTGAATTTTCTGGCTATAGCCTATGTAGTCCTATTTACTGTGGATGACTTTTGAATAACTCGTAAACCGTAAGAGATGGACAAATTCTTATTATACAAAAAATGTAGATCTTGCTAAAACACACAATTTATATCCAAATATTTTTTTGTAGAGTGAACCATATCGGAGATATTCCTTGTTATTTGTGTGCCTTTTGCAGTACTTAAACTTTCGTCAAATGCAACTTCATTGTTCATTTTTTTTTACCTATATGTTAACCGTACAAAGAGAACGAAATCTCAAAGCTTTAAAAGATTTGACTATCGCTCAAAGCCTACTGTATTCTAACATTCCCCTTGCACCTACAAGGAAATAAGTAATACGATAATTTGTACAAATGTGTATCTTAACTAACACGAAGAAGATATAGGAATAAGAGTTTGTAAGAATGGTTAGTATAAGAGTACAGAAAGTCACGTGAGTGCAACACATCAGATTTTAAAGAATAGTTTATTTTAGAATAGAGAGAAAAAGTTATGTGAAACATGAGAACTTTTGGGTACTGGAACACTGTGCTTGGTCTAACTACTATATGTAGGTACGTGCTAAAGAAAGTATAATAGAAAACTAAAAATAAAAAAATAAAAATAAATAAAAACAATAAAAAAGAAAATATAGTGTAATTATTATTTATTTATGCCAACAAACTTACTGTTGGTGTTTTTAAACACACAAGCCGTGTGTGGGCAAAGTTTAAGAGGTAGAACTGTAACTTAAAAATTCAATGCCACAACTGGGATTTGAACCACAGACCTTCCGCTTGCCGGGCGGGCGCTCTAACCACTGAGCTATTGTGACAAACTGCCAGAATGGCATTAAATTCTCAAGCCAGTTCGTATTTCTCCTGGTAAACCACAAAGGCAGTCTCACATCAGAAACAATTACCCCAATGGTGACTTACTATTGTAAGTACTTTATATCCCAGGATTAAATAACCTTCACATGGTAATTATTATTTATTTATGCCAACAAACTTACTGTTGGTGTTTTTAAACACACAAGCCGTGTGTGGGCAAAGTTTAAGAGGTAGAACTGGAACTTAAAAATTCAATGCCACAACTGGGATTTGAACCACAGACCTTCCGCTTAATTAATAATTACCATGTGAAGGTTATTTAATCCTGGGATATAAAGTACTTGCAATAGTAAGTCACCATTGGGGTAATTGTCTCTGATGTGAGACTGCCTTTGTGGTTTACCAGGAGAAATACGAACTGGCTTGAGAATTTAATGCCATTCTGGCAGTTTGTCACAATAGCTCAGTGGTTAGAGCGCCCGCCCGGCAAGCGGAAGGTCTGTGGTTCAAATCCCAGTTGTGGCATTGAATTTTTAAGTTCCAGTTCTACCTCTTAAAATATAGTGTGTTTAATAATTTTTGCCAAACTTTGCGAATGCACTGCCTTAAGCAGTAATGACATCATTTTTATAGCAAACAATTGTTAAATTTAATTCTCAGCTGCTATTTACCAATATGTGTGGAGGTTAATAATGGTTTCTAAAGCTTCAACTGTTGAAACACAGGGCACAGAAACAGGACTGTTGAGAAGAAATAGAGCGAAGGGTATCATAACTTGAAATAAAGGTCAGCGTGTCAATACAGGAATAGAAAACAAAGCTTTATCTTTGCTCTATCTCCTCAAAAAACAGCTGCCGACTCAGTCATCTCAAGGAGAATGGCCAATACAAGAAGGCTGACTGACCTTTCCACAATCAAAGAGGACAACCTGTAAAAATCTGATGTGTTGCACTCTCATGACTTTCCCTACTCTTGTACTAACCATTCTTACAAACTCTTATTCCTATATCTCCATGCTAGTTAAGATAAACATTTGTATAACTTATCTTATTGCTTATTTCCTTGTAGGTAAAAGGGGAATATTAGAATACAGTAGGCTTTGTACGATAGTCAAATGTTTTAAAGCTTTGGGATTCTGTTGCCTTTGCCCACTTAACATAAAAAATGAACAACGATGATCCTTTTCACGAAAGTTCTAAGTTTTCCGAAACTCACACACATAACAAGGAATATCTCCGAAATGGTTCACCCTACAAGAAAATTTATTCAGACATAAATTGTGTATTTTAGCAAGATCTACATTTTTTGTATAGTATGATTTGGTCTATCTCTAACGGTTTACCAGTTATGCAAAAGTCGTCCAGAGTAAATACGACTACAGGGGCTATAGCCAGAAAATTCAAGATATACATTTCATTTCTCATCAAAATATCTCAAACATATGACATTTTAATCAAAATCGTTAGAGCCATTTTCAAGAAAATCAAAATTTTCGAAACATTTTCCATGTAAAGGGTAGTTTAGTATGGGGCTATTTTCTTCAAAATCTTCGTGTCGCATCCTTGAAAGACATTAAACTTAAATACCAAGTTTGGCTTTTAACCGACGCTTCGTTTTTGAGTTATGCTGTCCACAGACTGACAGGCTGACACACAGACACACACACGGACCTTTTTCTAAAAATGCTTTTTTTTTTGGATTCAGGGGCCTCAAAACATATATTTCCGGTGAAATCTCGACATCGAATTTTTGGGTGGAATACAATACTTCCCCTACTTACCAGTAGAGAAAGTAAAAATCGGAACATCTGTGCAAGTTGAAATAACCTTCATCGTAAACACGAACCATTTTAGCTCAAAATTAATTGCGTAAGCCTTCGTAGATTAATATAGGATCTATCTTACACTATTAAACATGTTAATCTTATATGCACACACTAACATTATAAAAAGATGATGTGTGTACGTGTTTTAACCTCAAATTCCATTCAACCGATCTTCATGATTCCTCCACCATTGAAAATCCCTATGGTCTCTGAAGGGCTTGGGGCTTTTAAGCATCTAATTTCCATTCATAAATTACTAAAGGACTAAGCTATCTTGTGAAACTTAAGAAACGGAGCTTAAAAGTCCTATGTGTTGTACTCATGACTTCCCCCACTCATGAATAAACTCTCTCTCTCTCTCTCTCTTTTTTTTTTTTTTTTTTTTTTTTTTTTTTTTTTTTTTTTTTTACTTCATGTTATTTCAGGTAAGCATTTTGCAGAAATTGTCTTATTGTATATTTCCTTATAAGTATGTACAATAGGAGTACGAGTATACACTGGGCTTAAGCGATAGTCGTATCTTTTAAGAGATAGTTGCTATATAATGGCTTTGATATTCCGTTCTCTTTACATGGCAAAAGATAAAAAAAAGGAAAAACGATTTCTCATTTGAGAAAAATATAGGTATCGAAAAATTCAAAACAATCGTAGGGAACATTTCGGAAATGTTTAGCTCCACAAAAAATATGTTTGGAATAAATTGTGTGCTTTAACCAGATCTACTTGCGGTTTACCAGTCATGCGAAAGCAATTCAGAATGAAAAGGACAGCAAAGGCTATTTCTAGAAAATTCAAAATATAATTTCATTTGTCATGCTCATGAAAATGTGTCAAACATGTGTATTTTAACCAAAATCGTTAGAGCCATTTTTGAGAGAATAAAAGTGTTCGAAAATGTTTCCATGTACAGGGTAGTTTGGGGATGGGGATTTTGTTGAAAATATTCGTGCCGCATTGAAAAATGCTGAGTTAGATCATTTACACACACACACACACACACACACACGCACACGCACACCCACCCACCCACACACCCACACACCCACACACCACACGCACACCCACCCACCCACCCACACACCCACACACCACACACTGTATTATGTGAAAACGATGTAGCCTTTATGTAATTAAATAACTAAGGGGCCAAAGATAAGGCACAAAAATTAGTCTCATCTCTAGGAATGCTCATCAGTAGGGCCCGGATTCTTAGTTTTTTAACTATTTTATTCCTTGGTAGTTAACTGCAGTAGTTTAATTTACTTATCTGTCTCATGATCATCGAAGCCAAATGTTTGAATCTTATAAAACCTAAAAATGGCTAAATAAGACCTTAAAACCTAAAAGAGGCTAAATCTCCTATTTATTTTAAAATGAAAAAAAATCTGCTATAAAAAAACTTTATTTTAAAATGGGAAAATGAAATGTTTGTGAAATTATTAATGGACTTCGATTGTTACACCTTTGCTACATCTTTTCACTTACGCATGCTTAGAGGAGTAGTGACAACAATGCAAGAGGCAAATGACTTGTATTTAGCTGGGTGGGTCCAAGCTCTGTATTGTTGCAAGTAAGGAATGCGGGGACTGTTGTCGAGGGGAAAGGGGTCATTAGGAGAACCCGTCATAAACTCAAGTCAATCAGTTTAAAAACAGTATCCGTTGTGTTCAGTCGACTATCGTGTTATGTTAATGCATACAATTACTACATCGTTAGAAGTCAATTTTTCCTTAGATTAGGCAGGTAATTTAAGGAGCCAGTGTCATGCCTAAAGTCAGCTAATCTCGAAGGTAGTTGATTCGTCAGTGGATAGCTAACGATTCGAACTTCACCACAGATGGCAAAGTAATATTTTGCCAAATGTGCCAGAAGCGGGAGAAACCATGCCCACAGACACAAAAGCTTAAACAAATATTAACACCTATATTGCACAGATAAAGTCGCATTAAGTGGCTAGGTGCTGTGCAGATAAACATACCATACAGGAGAACCTGTACGACCTGTTCTCGAATGCTGGAATGCAGGTAAGGATTAAACACCTGTTATAATGTACATAGCGTATAAACTAAAATTTTATTTACATATTTTCCAGGTGCCCTCTGGCCAAAAATCGCATTTTGAGCGCCACGAAGGATCTATAGGACATATCAGCAACATAGCTATAAAAAGAGGACAATTAATAATAAAATTAATAAATAATAATAACATAAAAACTATTTCAGGAGGTTAAAGAACTAAAAACAACTTTTTTAAGATATAAAAATAACTAAAATGTTAATTTTAAGAACCTAAAGATCCGGGCCCCACTCATCAGTCTAAGCAGAATCAAGGAATCCATCATGTCATTCATATATTGTTTTAGTATGGTCTGTAAAAGGCGTTATTCACATACAGAGGAAAGTTATAACAATGTTGTATGCAACCACATACTAAATATAGACATAGCGTTGCATCACAGGTGTATTCACAATGTTTTTACTTTCTCTATTACGTGAAGTAATTAGCGGAAGTATTGTATTCCATCAAAAAATTCGGTGTTGAGATTTCACCAGAAATATATGTTTTCAGGCAACCTGAATAAAAAAAAAGCATTTTTAGAAAAAGGTCCGTGTGTGTGTGTGTGCGTGCGTGCGTGTGTGTGTGTGTGTGTGTGTGTGTGTGTGTGTGTGTGTGTGTGTGTGTGTGTGTGTGTGTGTGTGTGTGTCAGGTTGTGGGCAGCAAAACTCAAGAACGAGAAGTTAGTTCAAAACTAAAGTTGCTATTTAAATTTAACATCTTAAAAGGTGCCACACAAAGATTTTGAAGAAAATAGCCCCACCCTAAACTACCCTTTACATGGAACATTTTTCGAAAAGTTTGATTTTCTTGAAAATGGCTGTAACGATTTTGATTAAAATGTCACATGTTTGAGATACTTTTATGACAAATGAAATGTATATCTTAAATTTTCTGGCTATAGCCCCTGTAGTCGTATTTACTCTGGATGACTTTTGCATAACTGGTAAACCGTAAGAGATACGCCAAGTCTTACTACACAAAAATGCAGATTTCGGTAAAACACACCATTAATATCCAAATATTTCTTTTGTAGAGTGAACCATTTCGGAGATATTCCATGTTATTGGTGTGAGTTTCGGGAAACTTCGCTAAATGAAACATTCTTTTTCATTTTTTACTTTCTCTACTGGTAAGTAGGGGAAGTATTGTATTCCACCCAAAAATTCAATGTCGAGATTTCTCTGGAAATATATGTTTTGAGACCCCTTGAATCCAAAAAAAAAGCATTTTTAGAAAAAGGTCCGTGTGTGTGTCTGTGTGTCAGTCTGTCAGTCTGTGGACAGCATAACTCAAAAACGAAAAGTCGGTTAAAAACCAAAGTTGGTATTTAACTTTAATTTCTTTCAAGGACGCGACACGAAGAGTTTGAAGAAAATAGCCCCCCCCCCCCCCCGCCTAAACTACCTTTACATGGAAAATTTTTCGAAAATTTTGATTTTCTTGAAAATGGCTGTAACGATTTTGATTACAATGTCATATGTTTGAGATATTTTTATGACAAATGAAATGTATATCTTGAATTTTCTGGCTATAGCCCCTGTAGTCGTATTTACTCTGGACGACTTTTGCATAACTGGTAAACCGTTAGAGATAGACCAAATCATACGATACAAAAAATGTAGATCTTGCTAAAATACACAATTTATGTCTCAATAAATTTTCTTGTAGGGTGAGCCATTTCGGAGATATTCCTTGTTGTGTGTGTGTTTCGGAAAACAACTTTAGCGAAATGCAACAAGGTTGTTCATTTTTTATATGTTACGTGTGCAAAGAGAACGGAATCTCAAAGCTTAAAAAGGTTTGACTATCGCTCAAAGCCTACTGTATTCCCATATTCTCCTTGGACCTACAAGGAAATAAGCAGTAAGATAATTTCTGCAAATGTTTATCCCAACTAACACGAAGAAGACAGAAGAATAAGAGTTTGTTAGAACGGTTAGTACAAGAGTAGAGAAAGTCATGTGGGTGCATATTCAGATTTTTAATTGGAGAATCGCTATTCGTTTTTTATTCCATGGACATACCGGAGTTGTAAAGTCATCACATAGCAACCAGCTCTTTAAAACATGTTACTATCGATTACAGCGTACTGTGAGTACAAGGAAATACGTAAGAAAACCATTTGTGCAAATGTTGGTCTCGATAGAAGGAAGTGGATGGAAGCATAAGCTTTTTGTAAGGGTTTGTTGAAGAGTGAGTAGAGAAAGTTACGTGAATGTAACACACAAAACGAACACATTTTAGGCACCTCCGTGCTGCTGGTAGTACAGACTCGGGTGTGCTGCATTGCGGGATAAGAGCAATATGACGGAGGCGCAAAAAAATTAAAGGAAGTATTTGCCAGTGTTTGCTCTAACCACAAATATCTAGGACACGCCGTGTCTATTCGTGGAGCAATTGGCATATTATGGTCCTTGCGTGTAGACAAGGAAATATCGAGCTGAGCTGAAGGCAAATTGCCTGCCTGTCACACGACAAACAACACTGATATTGGGTATCACATACTTCCTTTCAACCTTTTCTCTTCTTGCATCAATCCATACCTACAATCTACATCATCGCACTCACATTTTCTCACTTCAAATGTGAGCTAGAAGAATTATTGCATTCGACTAAAAAATTCGATACCTATCGATATTTCACTGCAATATATGTTTTGACATCCCTTGAGCATACCTATATGGGTTTTTGTCTGTGAACAGCAAATTCAAAAACGTAATTCGGATAAACACCAAACGTCGTATTCATGTTGAATATCTTTCAAAGATGCGACAGAAGATTTTCAAGAAAATTCTCCCAACACAAAGTACATTCACATGGATAATTTTTCGAAATGTTTATTTTCCCAGAAATGACTCCAACCACTTTGATTAAAATACCGCACATTTAAGATATTTGCACGACAAATAAAATGCATATGTTGAATTTCCAGGGAAGAGAAATTTTATATAACTTGTAAATCACCACCGCCGTCACCGCCACCACCACCACCGCCACCACCGCCACCGCTGCCGCCGCCACCACCACCACCGCCACCACCACCACCACCGCTGCCGCCACCACCACCACCACCACCACCACCGCCACCACCGCCACCACCACCACCACCACCGCCGCCACCGCCACCACCACCGCTGCCGCCACCACCACCACCGCCGCCGCCGCTACCGCCGCCGCCACCTTGTTCTTCTTCTTCTTCTCCTCCCCCTCCCCTTCCTCTTTCTCTTCTTCTTCTTCTTCTTCACGGTTTTGGACTTATCAACCCGTTCGGGCTCCAATTTTGTCAGCCCATCTGTTCCAACCCTTCCTTGGTTTCTTGTGCCTTTGGGTTCATAATTTATGGCTATTTTAGGAATTCTGTTATTCATTCTTTGAGCATGCTTTATCCATTGATTTCTATTGTTAGAAATAATATGATTTATTTCTTCTACTTTTATTTCTTCCCTGATATCCTAACTGCATTTTTTGTCCTGCTCAGTATACGCAGCTATTACTCTTAAAAATTTCATTTCTGATGTCTGTATTCTTGTACTTACTATATCTTTTTGTTGATGTCCATATTTCTGAAACATAGATCAGACCTGGTACTGCCATAGATTTATACAATTTAACTATAGAGTCTTTATGGGTTTTATTTTTACTTTCTCTACTACGTATAGTAAAGTAAAGTACTGTATTCCATCCAAAAATTCGATGTCGAGGTTTCAGCGGAAATACATGTTTTGAGACCCCTGAATCCAAAAAAGCATTTTTAGAAAAAGATCCGTATGTCTGTCAGTTTGTGGACGTAACTACGTAATTCGCATTTATACGTAAATTTTTGTAGGTCGCGACAAAATGTAATTTAGAAACGTGTTAATACAACCGTAACGCATTTATAGCTAATCCGCAGTTATACGTATTAAATTTCAGTGAAATACAATTGAGTTTTAAGTAAATATGTTGAACATACGGCATACGTTATCTTAAAAGAAACTCGAGGCGTATTTTCCTTATCTCTGAAAGACCTAACCTGACCGGGAAACTTTCGGCGCGACGGTGTCATAGCGAGAAACGAGAAGTAAACACAAACATTTTCGGTATCTGGTGTTTACTGTTGAACAGCGGTTTTGTCTTTCAGTTCTCAGTTGCTTTTAATCAGTCATGGAGAACAAACAGGAAATGGTACACACTAGATCAGAAAGTAAAATTCATATGAGAAGCGGAACATTTCCACACAAAACCAAAACCACAATTACTCAGACTTAGGAATTGCTTAAACCACGCTATGTAGTCATTAGTAACAAAATGAGATGTATGCACTTAAAGCAAGAAAAGTGAGACAAGACAAATTAACTGATTTCTTTAAAGGAGGACCAAGTTCAAAATAATGTTTTCTTCAAACATATCTTTGTTTTTGTAAACATTTACACATGTAGGCCCACTATATTGCTCTTTTTTGTAAAAAAAAATGTATGCTGCATTATCAAAATCTCACTTGTAAGTAATTCTGAGTTATAAGTAATGTCCCCTCTGTCCTTGATACACGCATAAATTAAGTTCAACTGTATATACACATTCATACAATTTGTGTGAGTGTGTACGGGGGGGGGGGGGGGGGTTAGGTGTTATCTGCAAGGTAGTTCCTGTATTTATTTTATACATTTATAGCATAATCCTCCTTTTTGTTGTATTTAATAAGTTATACATTTTATAATCTATTTTAGATACATAGGTTATATATTATTTGAATTGAGGGTAACTAGTGCTAGGAGCACAGGCTGTAATGGAAAACTGTGTTTGGGTGTGCGCGGAGAAAAAAGGTTAAATATAGGGGAAACACATTATCGGCAGTTCCCAAGAATTCAACATGGCCGACATTACACTAAACTGCCTACGAAGTTATGCCAAAAAGCAGTACTGCCAAACTACATAATAAAAGCAATATTTCTAACCTAAAATATCACAGGGTTAAAGTAGCATACTTTCAAACGATATTATGCCTGAATATCGTTGCCGCACAACATGTGATGAACCTTATCTTGTTCTGCAATAACACTTATGGATAAAATCATTTCCAAACGCTACATATTCTAAAAGGTATATTTAATACACTACTGTGTTGTGAACAAAATACTATGATGTGTTGCACTCACATGACTTTCTCTACTCTTGTACTAACCATTCTTACAAACTCTTATTCTTATATCTTCTTCGTGTTAGTTGAGATAAACATTTCTACAAATTATCTTATTGTTAGAATACAGTAGGCTTTATGCGATAGTCAAATCTTTTAAAGCTTTGAGATTCCGTTCTCTTTGCACACTTAACATATAAAAACTGAACAACGATGTTCCATTTCACGAAAGTTTTAAGTTTTTCGAAATTCACACATATAGCAAGGACTATCTTCGAAATGGTTCATCCTACAAGAAAATTTATTGAGATATAAATTGTGTATTTTAGCAAGATCTACATTTTTGTATCGTATGATTTGGTCTATCTCTAACGGTTTACCAGTTATGCAAAATTCGTCCAGAGTAAACACGACTACAGCGGCTACAGCCAGAAAATTCAAGATATACATTTCATTTGTCATAAAAATATCTCAAACATAGGGCATTTTAATCAAAATCGTTAGTCATTTTCAAGAAAATAAAATTTTCGAAAAATGTTCCATGTAAAGGGTAGTTTAGGGTGGGGCTATTTTCTTCAAAATCTTCGTGTCGCATCCTTGAAAGACATTAAATTTAAATACCACCATTGGTTTTTAACAGACTTTTCGTTTTTGAGTTATGCTGTTCACAGTCACACATACACGGACCTTTTTCTAAAAATGCTTTTTTACTTTCTCTACTGTAAGTAGGGGAAGTATTGTATTCCACCCAAAAATTCTATGTTGAGATTTCACCGGAAATATATGTTTTGAGACCCCCTGAACCCAAAAAAAAGCATTTTTAGAAAAAGGTCCGTGTGTGTGTGTCTATGTGTCAGTCTGTTTGTTATTCTGTGGACAGCATAACTCAAAAACGAAAAGTCGGTTAAAAACCAAAGTTGGTATTTAAGTTTAATGTCTTTCAGCGATGCGACACGAAGATTTTGAAGAAAATAGCCCCACCCTAAACTACCCTTTACATGGAAAATTTTTCGAACATTTTGATTTTCTTGAAAATGGCTCTAACGATTTTGATTAAAATGCCATATGTTTGAGATGTTTTGATGGCAAATGAAATGTCTATCTTCAATTTTCTGGCTATAGCCCTTGTAGTCGTATTTACTCTGGACGAATTTTGCATAACTGGTAAACCGTGAGAGATAGACCAAATTATACTGTACAAAAAATGTAGATCTTGCTAAAATACACAATTTATGTTTCGATAAATTTTCTTGTAGGGTGAACCATTTCGGAGATATTCCTTGTTATGTGTGTGAGTTTCGGAAAACTTAGAACTTTAGTGAAATGGATCATCGTTGTTCATTTTTTATATGTTAAGTGTGCAAAGACAACAGAATCTCAAACATATGACTATCGCACAAAGCCTACTGTATTCTAACATTCCCCTTGCACCTACAAGGAAATAAGTAATAAGATAATTTGTACAAATGTTTATCTCAATTATCAAGAAAGAAGATATAGGAATAAGAGTTTGTACGAATGGTTAGTACAAGAGTAGAGAAAGTCATGTGAGTGCATTACATCAGATTTTTTTTTTTTTTTTTTTGAATTCAGGGGTGTCAAAACATATTTCCGGTGAAATCTCGACATTGAATTTTTTTGGATGGAATAGAATACTTCCCGTACTTACCAGTAGAGAAAGTAAAAATAATAACAGTAACTATAACTGCGTATAATCCTCTAAAACAATTCAACACAAAATCACGCAGACATGAGTAATACAATGGCGTCCACAGATTAATTAATACAGCGTCTAAACAGAATCTTCGGCTGACTTCTCTGCCACGGGGTCAAAAACAAGGACTTCTGTGGCAATGCAATAACACTATGGCCGTAGCTTTACCATGGTTTATTTTATGAACAGTTGGCGGCACTAATGTAACCTAACAAATGAAATATCACCAAATATAACCAGACCACGCCACAATGGGGGGAAATGTCCCAGTTGTTTTTGGGGATATCCCAATGAGCTGTTTCCTCTATGCCAGGTTCTAGAGCTACGAAGTGTTACACAATACCTGGGGATAGCAACCTGATCGATACCACATAGACGTGTCGCCAGTTAAATGCAGCATTTGGTTTTCATTTTATTTATTTATCGCAGGGGACCTTGAGTCCAGACGAGGGTTTCCCTATTTCCTAGGTTACACGAGAACAGACTCAAACCAGACCATAACATAGGTATAACCTTCAGCAAGTTATTTCTAAAATGTGTGTTGTATCTACTTCACGCCAAGGGACACGGGGACTAAAATTTTAAAGTTCTGTAATATATAAGCTACTGTCTTAACATTTTGTATAGGTTCTAAGTAGGTCATTAGTAAACGGTGTAGCAAGTTTCACATTTATATTATTGTTACTTATAGAGTAACATCAATCAGTAATATACAATATTGTTCATTTTCAAAACACACCTGGCACCATTATTTTTAAAGTAGGTTTATAATGTTATGTTCCTCTTATTTGCTATAATTATAAGTACAAAATCAGATATTGCTTTTGTAGTCATAGCACTATTTGCTAAGATAAAAATTTATTTCTATTTGCACATATTCTTACCTAAAAATTAGCCAAATGTCTGAACATTTTATTTATTAATTTTCTTTATAAAAACTATTTGCCATAAAGTGAAATTAATAACTAGGTTAGTTCAAGTGTCTTTATGCAACATGCATGTAACTTTTTACTACAATTGGATCAAACTATTGCGCCCTCTTATGTTATGTGTTGAAAAATGTAAATTTGAGAAAATTGAGTTTTCTGAAAATATGCATGTTTACAGGTTACCTGTATTCTCAGAACTGGCTCGTAGTGTTACAATACGATCTCAAACAGAGAAACTTGACCCAAACAAGGCTCACAGTGTAAAGCAACGTTTGTTTTAAAAATGGGAGTACAGTAATGTTTCCAAAACTGTTTCAAAACAATACTGGGCGCTTTCTTCCTTTCGTCAACTGCACACCTGAGTATTTAAACATGCACTGGCACCTTAAAAATGGCGGAACTTGACATTTCATTTATGCATCTGATTCCTGAAGTTCCTAGGTGCATTAGTAAGTGAAAATCTGAAATTCCTAAACTTTGTCATTTTTTGTCGAAATTTCAGTCCCTGTTTCCTTTGATCGAGATGTAGAAATGCTTTCATTACACATTTCGTTGTATGTACACTCACTTCCATTAATGCCGTCCCGGCAGTTTTGGGAGGTATTCTTCTGGCCTTCACAGATAGCCTATGTATAGCAAGGAGGAGGTGTGTGTATCTGTTTACATTTTCACGCATGCAATAGCGTTCTATTTTACATGGACAGTTCTAGCTTGTTCACATAAGAATATATAACGTCCAGCACGTTTTGTCTGTAGAGCAGACGGACAGAAGAGTTTCCCCACACTGTGTCCCGTCACATGCACTACGAACGTGCATAACTTGATTCCTCTTTAATGTAGCTGATCTACTAAGACTGGTAATGGATACTTTTATTGTTAAGAAGATATAAGTGGTATGTAACTGGATATGACTGGCAAAGAGCCTGGGCTGAGTGCCTAGTTATATCCATACATAATAAATAAATGTAGCTGTAAAATGTAGTTAAACTGTATAGTCAATTGTGAATCCGCAAAGTTTATACAACCTTCTAATTGTGTTGCGGTGTTGGAAAGTAAGATATCAACAGTTTTGACAGTGGATTAAAAAAGTACTGCAAGTTATCATGTGCAAGAATTTACTGCTGAATTTAAGGGTGTTTTCAGTTGTGATGGTAAAATCCTGTATTGTCAGCCATGTGGCAAACCAACCTTCGAAGTAACACAATATTTAAATGGTAACAACATAAGGCAGCTACTTCACCCTTTACAAAAAATCTTTTATTAATAATCATGTGTCAAGTACTTCAGCAGAACGTTCCAAATGTTTAGTGTATTGTTAGGATTTGTGCAGAGCATTAGTTTAGCGGACATAACCATTTCAAAAATGAACCAAGCTCAGTTTAAAACATTCCTGACGAAATATACAAATATTGATACCTAATAAATGATCTTTACGAAAACTTTACCTTCCAAAGTGCTACGAAGAAACTGTGGTGTGTATACGCAAAATTTGTGCTAATCAAAAATATGGGCAACACTTGTTGGAGACAATGGTCGATCTTTTGGGATGCAAAATAGAGGAAGCACTGTAACTACTTCTTACCTCAAGAAGTTACTACATGGGTGGTTAATAAGTACGTATAAATGTGTAACAATGACGAAGCGGGCTAAAACTGCGCAGTAGCATACCTGCTGCGCGGGTTTCCCCTACAAAGCCAGAAATGACAATAGCTCCGGTTGTTTTTGTAGATACCAAGGAAAGGAAAGCTCAACACAAGAGTTGGACCCCTGAACAGTTAGAAACCTTTCAACAGGAGTGCAAAATTCGACAGGTGGGTCGACAATTCGGCAATATTTTGGGACCAAATGAAGATGGGCGCTCAAGAACGAGCAATTCCTCGCTGGGGTGGGCTCCTATATTGAGCAAATATCAGGAAGAATAGCTTCTAACCCATTTAATACAACTGTCGAACCTGTTTTAGGGTCTAAGGAAAATAGCCTACAGCTGTGAATAATATAAGCATAACTTTAGTAATGAAACTAAACTTGCTGGAAAGGACCGGCCGTATTTGTTTCTAAAACGTAATCCTGAGATTAGTTTACGGCAACCTAAAACTAGTGTAAAGATAATAAGTAACTATATGTCAGAGTTGAGAAGCAAGTTTAAGTGCACCAATAGAAAACTTTGAGGGACTGTGACAGTGGAATAAAACACCTTGTATAACTGCACACATTTAAAATGTTTTATGGTAATGATTATTAACATGTTTTATGTTGTCTTTTAAATAATTTACTTCTCCTCCTGAGATTGCAACAATATGCACGGTATTATCCTGGAGCATGCGCGGAATTACCCAACTAGCCCACCAGGTGGGAAATACGGCGCCCTTGTATGGTTGTGTACTTTTAATTTTACTTTGTCTACTGATAAGTAGGGGAAGTATTGTATTCCACCCAAAAATTCGATGTCGAGATTTCACCGGAAATATGTTTTGAGACCCCCTGAGTACAAAAAAAGCATTTTTAGAAAAAGGTCCGTGTGTGTGTTTGTGTGTCAGTCTGTGGACAGCATAACTCAAAAATGAAAAGTCGGTTAAAAACCAAAGTTGGTATTTAAGTTTAATGTCTTTCAAGGATGCGACACGAAGATTTTGAATAAAATAGCCCCACCGTAAACTACCCTTTACATGGAACATTTTTCAAAAATTTTGATTTTCTTGAAAATGGCTCTAACGATTTTGATTAAAAAGTCATATGTTTGAGATATTTTGATGAAAAATGAAATGTATATCTTGAATTTTCTGGCTATAGCCCCTGTAGTCGTATTTAGTCTGGACGACTTTTGCATAACTGGTAAACCCTTAGAGATAGACCAAATCATACTATACAAAAAATGTAGATCTTATTAAAACACACAATTTATGTTTCAATAAATTTTCTTGTAGGGTGAACCATTTTGGAGATATTCCTTGTTATGTGTGAGTTTCGGAAAACTTAGAACTTTAGTGAAATGGATCGTCGTTGTTCATTTTTTTATATGTTAAGTGTGCAAAGACAACAGAATCTCAAACATATGACTATCGCACAAAGCCTACTGTATTCTAACATTTCCCTTGTACCTACAAGGAAATAAGCAATAGGATAATTTGTACAAATGTTTATCTCAACTAACAAGAAAGAAGATATAGAAATAAGAGTTTGTAAGAATGGTTATTACAAGAGTAGAGAAAGTCATGTGAGTGCAGCACATCAGATTTTTTCGTAATAGAACGTTGGAACTATTGAAATTTCTACTTCAAATATTGAATACAGATACTTAAATGATAAAAATGATTATTTTTCAGAATTTTTATCTCTTGGTTTCTTCATTCATCATGGCATTCTTAAGTACCCGGTATTGCCCCACTTTCCTCTACCACGTACATTTATACCAGCTCAGCCATTCAGACCATAAAAAGATATTTTATTTGTTTTGGCATATACAGGGTGGAAGGGAACTTATTACATTCCTTCTAATACGTGCTTCATAGAAGCATTACAAACAAAAAAGTCTAATGGTATTTTGTTCTTTGATCAGCCGGTTTCGAAAAAATAAATGGCTTTTGTTCCAAATTGGATGTGTAATTTGACAAGAACATACGAAAATAACAGTTTGTTACTTGTAAGATGCGTAGAGTAACTTATTTATAACATAATTTCGGTAGTAATTATGGAACATCACACAGGGTTTCGAAATAATTAATCACTTAAAAGAATTAAAGGGATATTCCGAACAGCTTTTCCAAACGTGAAGTAACTGGGCAACATTGTGTTCAGGTTGGTCAGAGAATTGAACCGGCTTCTGGATGCAAACAGTCGGTCGCTTGCAAACATGACGCAGGGTAGTGTAATGTTTTGGGAAACGGTTTTCATTTACACCGTAAGTTTTTACACACATTAAATGCATACGCTTTTGAGTAAATGTTTTGATCATACATGGTTGAGCATTCCAATAGGGTTTCAGTGGTTCCAGTTATTTTTTTAGTTTAATTTATTACTAAAACTAGTTATAGGTATATAGAGTATTCAGGAATTCCCTGGACTATGTTCCAAAGAATACTGGGGAAATTTCCACTTGCGACATAAACGAACATCTAGGAAAAGGCGATAGCTAATTAGCAATACTTGGCTACTAATTGTAGTATGGATAAAGATTAGATTAGATTGCTTTTAGTAGGTTCGTTGATGGCCAGGTAGGCCTTGAACGTACAACATTTCAAAAGCATGCATAATCACACAACGTGTATAAAGCTCCAAATTTTGCTAATAAAATGCATAAATAAAGAAAACATAATATTTCTAGTACATTATAAACTAAACACAAAATTGGGATGTCTCAGGCGGTAATGTCAGTGGCCCGCATACGGGAGGTCACGGGCTTGACCTTCTTGACCCATAGTTTTCTTTTCCAGAGGCTTCCCAGGGCCGCCGGGCCAATACTGGGAAGGATTTCCATGTCCTTCGAATGTCCTGTCCCTCCATTTCGTTACATTAACCATTTCATCCGGTTAAGTTTCTCTCAGGGTTGGAAGCGTCGGCGAGAGAGGAACAAATGCACTCTGGCTTCACATCACTCTAACCATTATATGCCTATTCCTATAATAATTGTGTAAACTAACGTACATGTATACATAATCGTCCATAAGCAAGGAATAGTACAAGTAAAACTAAAACTAAACTAAATAAATAAACTAAACTTAAGTCATTTTTACTTTCTCTACTACGTATACTAAGTAGGGGAAGTATTGCATTCCACCCAAAAATTCGATGTCGAGATTTCACTGGAAATACATGTTTTGAGGCCCCCTGAATAAAAAAAAAGCATTTTTAGAAAAAGGTCCGTGAGAGAGAGAGAGAGAGAGAGAGAGAGAGAGAGAGAGAGAGAGAGAGAGAGAGAGTGTATGTATCTGTCAGTCTGTGCACAGCAAAACTCGAAAACGAAAAGTCGGTTGAAAACCAAACTTGGTATTTATGTTTAATATCTTTCAAGGTTGCGACACGAAGATTTTGAACAAAATTCCACCATCCTGAACTACCCTTTACATGGAAAAGTTTTCCAAGATTTTCATTTTCTCGAAAACGGCTCAAAGGATTTTGATAAAAATGCTATATGTTTGAGATATTTTATGACAAATGAAAAGTATATTCTGAATTTTCTGGCTATAGCCCACATAGTCCTGTTTATTCTGGGTGGCTTTTGTATAACTGGTAAACCATAAGAGATATGCCAAATCTTACTGTACAGAAAACTTAAATCTCCTTAAAACATACAATTTAATTTTTTTGTGGAGTGAGCCATTTCGGAGATATTCCTTGTTATTTGTGTGAGTTTTGCAAAAATTATACTTTCCAAAAATAGAACATCGTTATTCATTTTTTATATCTTAGCCGTGGAAAGAGAATGGAATGTCGAAGCTTTAAAAGATTTGACTATCTTACACTTACAAGAAAATGAGCAATAAGATAATTTCTACAAATGTTTATCTCTGTTGGCATGAAAAATATATAGGAAAAAGAATTTGTAAGAATAGTTAGCACAAGAGTAGAGAAAGTCATGGGAGCGCACGCAAAAGATATTTTAAAACATGCTCGGCCACGTCAAATTTAATAGTTTGAAGGGAAATCTCTGCCAAAAAGAAAATGTCAGGTATTATTATACAGCATGTAACGTTCTAAAAAAAAACATTTCAAACTGTAACGTTTTTCTTTCCTTCCTTCTTTCTTTTTTCTCTTTAAAAGACACGTTTCATATTTAGTTGAATGAACAACTTTATTTGTCTGTTATAAAAAGTTCGGTTGCTGCTCGGTTGAAAGTTTTAATGAGATACTACGCGAATTGAAAACCGCACAATTTTTTTTCCCGAAATAGCATTTTTATAAGGCAAGGCAATAAACGTATTTACGGTCGTCCAGCGTCTAAATCGATTTTGGATACAGAATGCCCCTGACTTGCCCACTACGTGCACAGCATTAGATAGAAGAGTTTCTCGCTGTTCGTCCTTTGCGCGCGCCGCCATCATGGCTCGAAGCTTCAACACGATGAATAATCTCCACGTGCGGCACAGGCATTGAATTAGAAAACTCGCGCCACCATTTCCGGAGAGGAACCGAAAATCTTGGTCGCTTGCACACGGGAACAACTCCGTTGTTATTAGGGCACTAAACCAAGAGCCTGTTTCCATTAAAACAAAAGAAACAAATAAATAAAGAAACAAATAAATAAATAAACAAATAAACAAACAAATAAATAAATAAATAATAACCTAATGTATTACATTCTCATGAGTTTCTCTATCCAGATTCGTTTACTTTTACGAGTACATAGCATCTACAAAGCATTCCTGCAAAAACTTATTCTTAATGATATTCTTGAGTGTGATTTACCCGATGCGCTTATTTGTGTGGATGTATAGTAGAGAGTGAAAAAGCAGACATTCAGAACCCGAGGGAAACAGTGAAGTGATTTGCCTGAAACACCCTATTCACAACATTACTGCTGAATTTTCAAGTGCTACCGGTGCCAATGTATCTGAAATGGCGACCTCACTTTCAGATGTTTTTGAGTGTTTGTTTCTTCCAGTGTCTTTTCAGCATATTGTGCACCACACCAATCTGTATGCAACGTAGAAACTGAAGGATTCACTGACTTTCAGCCTACAAATAAAGAGGAAATGAATTTTATTGCAATAGATCTTTTGATGGGAGTGGAAAACCTAGCCAGTTATACCAACTGCTGGTTCTCAGATCCAGTGATAGGAAATAACTACATTGCTTCTATCATATCCACAAACCAGTTTTCATGGCTATTGACTTACGCACATCTGAACGATAACAGCCAACAACCATGAAAGGGAGAAGAGTCTTTTGAAATAAACTGTATAAAGCTCGCCCAATGCTGCAATCTCTGGGAAAATCATTTCTGTTGTCATACAAACCAACAAAGAGACAAGCGGCTGGTGAGTATATGATAAGATTCAAAGGACGTTCTAGTCTGAATCTGTATATGCCATAAAAGCCGCTGAAACATGGTTGTAAAGCGTGGGTTCGAGCGAAGGAAAATGCTTATATTTCCCAGTCTGAAATATATACGGGAAAGATAGGAGTTTCTGTTGAAAGATATCTTGGAGAAAGGGTTGTCAAAACACTTGTAAAAGAATTGCATGGGGAAAATACCATGAAGTTTGTTTTGAAAATGCTTTTGCTTCTGTGATATATATGGACGAACATGGTGTATATTCTTGTGGAACAGTTGGAAAGGGGAGGATTGGATTTCCATCTGATTTTACAACAGAAAAGGACTTGGGAAGGGGAGCGATCCAATTCAGATGCGCAGATGTTGGGTTGCTTGCTTACGATGTTTTGGAAGTACAGAAAAGGTACACAGTTCGTATAAAATGTTCATGATGTTAACAATGTTTCTGTGATGTCTCGAAAGAATAAAGATGGATCCCAGACAGTAATTTCGTGTCCTGAATTAGACTATAACGCTCATATACGCTATGTGGATAAGGCAGATATGCTCAAACCCTGCTATGAACCTGACAGAAAAGGCAAAAAAGGTGGTACCGAAGAATGTGCGACTTTCTGTATGTCACAGAGGTCAATGGTAGTATCATTTTTGAACAACTGAACCCGGAAATACACATGAACCTCAAGGAGTTGGGCTCAATGTTGTTGCAGGTCTTGTAGGAACATACATCGCAATCTACACAAATACATCATACCAAAACAATATGTGTTGTCAACCAGTCAGAACACACGCCTCGATATATCCGTTAAGGATGCTTCAAGAGCATGTGCGCGATAGAAGCTAAATGAAACTGTCAGACTTATGTAACCCTCTGCATGAGCAAACTATCATAAAGAATAAATTATGTCTACATTTCCAGTGATTACGCACAGTAACCATATGAGTTAAAGTAAGATGAACATTTATTTCTGCCAAATTTGTGCGTTAATTATGAGTTTGTTTGCCCTCTTAATAAATATAATTAAAAAACTGAACATTTACACAATAATTTACTTTCATGGTAAACAAAAGCTTAAAACTGCCAGCACATTTTCAGAAGTATATGTACTAGTGCCACGTCGTGAAGGCCGTATAACTGGCCGGGAGGGCTCGGGGCGCTGACCATGTCCCACCTTTTAGTACTGCACCCCACTCATGAAGCCTGTAGTGGGCAGAGGTGGAGGATGTAGCGGCCGGGCAGCAAGCCTTGGCCCTTCATGGGCTGTTGCGCTGGGAGTTCAGTTATGTGTACTAGCGGTATTTTCTGATACTTAAGTAAACTGAAAATAAATTAAAATACTTAATGAAGTTGATGTTATTACTCACAGAGAAATGCATTTTTACGTTTATGTAGTTGTTGGTATTAAAGTGCCTTCTCTTTTCAACATAAATTACTTTTTGTGAGCCAATGAATAAAGGAATCGTCAAATGCAGATTTGGATGTTTAGATAACACGTTTGAAATTATCTATGCAAATTTACATACAAATCAGAGCAAAACTGAAATGTAGGGAATAAACTTCATACAAAATATAACACTGAGAAAAAGAAAGCACCAGTGTGGTGCATCCCAATGTGATTAAAACGAAGCGCACGGGTGAGTTAAATATGTCACTGGACTTTTTAAAAATGGCGGGCTGATAAAAATCCTTGGCCAAAATGATTCACAGATGTCTATAGAATATTTATATAATGTGAATCAAAAACTGGTGTGGGGATTTTCCCCCCGCTGTGAGGTCTGGCACGGGGTGCACTCAGCCTCGTTATGTCCCGGAGGGACCAATTGAGGAGCTACTTGAAGTAGCGACTCTAGGTCGTGAAGGCTGCGTAACCAGGCTCGGTTGCTGACCACATTCCACCCTCTAGTACTGCACCCCCTTCATGACGCCTGTAGTGGCCAGAGGTGGGGGACGCAGTGGCCGGGCGGCAAGCGTTGGCCCTTCATGGGCTATTGCGCTGAGGTGTAGTTAGTGAAGTCAAAAACCAAAAATGTCATTTTCATCTAAAAATTTAGTCTTATGGTTCCTAACATACATCACTGCTTGGTCGAACAATAAATACAGAACGCTCCACACCACTCCCTGCTAAGTACTGAGAAGGTTGGTAAAATGCCCCGTGACGCAGTAGGGACGACATACATGGAACCAAGGCTACGAGGGGGAAGGGCAACGGGAACCGAATCGATAGTCAGATGTTCAAAAGCGCATAGCTATATTCTAGTCTTGAAAAGCGATACTCTTTTCCATTACATCGCGAGAAACAACTGAATATCGACAGTATTTTAATAAAAATGACAGAGTATTGAACAATTAAATTCGATAATAACGGATGTCCCAGAAATGGATGATGCCACAGAAAACAAACCTGTCTGAAACAAATTGTGTGTTTCAAAGAGATCAACATGAAACTCTTCTGTCCGTTAATGGGCTGCTAACAAATCCCGCAGCGCAACAGCCTACCGCCCAGCCGCTGCGTCCCCACCTCTATCCATCATAGGCGTCATGACTGCGATGCAGTACTGGAGGGTGGGACGTGGTAAGCACCCCGGTCCTACCCGGCCGGTATATGTGCCCTTCGAAACCAGGGGTCGCTACTTCTCAATCAAGTAGCTCCTCAATTGGCCCCTCCGGGACCTAACGAGGCTGAGTGCACCCTACGCTGGTACTGCGAACCGTACTAGAGTCTGTACTGAATCAGTTGGCAGAGAGAGACAGCGGTATTGGTTGGAAATGACCTAAGTCCGCTCCCTTGAGTACAATGAAGAACTCTCATTAAGGGAATAGCTTTTCCGGTCAAATTTCTTTCACTGCGACACCTCTCACTCAGTATTCCCTAGTTAGCAGGAGAGGATCGTCACAATAGTGCGTGCGAGCGAGCGAGAGGGTGAGTACTGCTTTCTCTTTCTACATGCTGGCTGCCAACTTATTCCGCACAGAATATAGAACTGACAAGCTCTTTCTGGAGTTGCCAAACGAAATGCTTGCGGTAATGGTGAGGCTCGCAATCAGGAGGTCCTTGATTCAAATCCAGTTAGGACCGTCATCGCTGACTGAGGGTTTTTACCAGGTTTTCTTCAGTACACAGAACTAGTAAAAGCTGGGGAACTAGCCTAAAATTAAGTCTGGAACGCTTCCTTATCAGATTATAATTTCATTTCATGTCATCAATGTCTACCACCTGCGGTGCCGTATGCAGTTAGCAGTGGCGGCTGCTGTATAAGTGCACGAGCTCGCCAAGAAATCTTAGACCACCTACACAATCTAGGCAACTCCCCTTTCCAACACGCACATTGCATATTTACGGCCCACTTTTCCCAGCATTCCAAGCACAAACTTGCATGTTCCTATTCCTAAACCCCTACATTCCTACCAACTTGCGTGCGTTACTTAACACTAATCACCCACACCCTCCAACTAACAACGAACTAGCCCTGTGCATGCACCGCAATCACTAGACCACCAGCACCCAGAACATACCCAGCTAAATAGAACCCCGCCTCCGGTCTGCACTGACAACACTGTATATACGAGGTCTCAGCGGGCTGGCGCCAAACCCTCACGCCTAATTGGAAAAGTCTGATGTGTTGCACTCACATGACTTTCTCTACTCTTGTACTAACCATTCTTACAAACTCTTATTACTATATCTTCTTCGTGTTAGTTGACACAAACATTTGTACAAATTATGTTATTGCTTATTTCCTTGTAGGTACAAGGGAAATATTAGAATACAGTAGGCTTTGTGTGATAGTCAGATCTTTTAAAGCTTTGAGATTCCGTTCTCTTTGCACACTTAACATATAAAAAATGAACGATGTTCCATTTCAGGAAAGTTTTAAGTTTTCCGAAACTCACACACATAACAAGGAATATCTCCGAAATGGTTCACCCTACAAGAAAATTTATTCCGACATAAATTGTGTATTTTAGCAAGATCTACATTTTTGTACAGTATGATTTGGTCTAATTGTAACAGTTTACACAGTTATACAAAAGTCGTCCAGAGTAAATACGACTACAGGGGCTATAGCCAGAAAATTCAAGATACACATTTCATTAATCATAAAAATATCTCAAACATGACATTTTAATCAAAATCGTTAGAGCCATTTTCAAGAAAATCTAAATTTTTGAAAAATGTTCCATGTAAAGGGTAGTTTAGGGTGGAGGAATTTTCTTCAACATGTTCGTGTCGCATTCTTGAAAGACATTAAATTTAAATACCAACTTTGGTTTTCAACCGATTTTTCATTTTTGAGTTATGTTTCCGATGAAATCTCGACATCGAATTTTTGGGTCGAATACAATACTTCCTCTACTTTACTATATGTTTTAGAGAAAGTAAAGATGGTTGACGGACTCGGACGTGGCCAGAGCTTGAAAATTAAGAGGTACAAAATAATTTGTCACATTTTCTTGTCACCAATGTCGAAATTCCGAGAATAGAACAATTGTCGCTGCATTTCTTTACTAGGCATTCTATATGATTATTTTGCTGATACGGATCACATAATGTATCTTCCGGTATAATAAAATTTGTCGATGTCTTCCGGTATCCAAACGCCACTCCTCGGTCCTCCCACATTTCTTCTTCCAAATCCCTGGATTGCTGTTACAACTCCTTCCAGCCTTCCCTTTTTATTCTTTCTGGCGATACCCATTCCATTATTAATTCAGGTAGTCTGTTATCTGGCATTCTTTTAATGTGTCCATACCAACATACATAATTTAGTGCTAATAGTCTAATAAATGAAAGTACAAGATACTTATATGAACGGAGACTAAAGCAAAAGTTGGAAGAAGCGGTCATAGATATATTTGAAGACACGGGGAAATGTATACATTGATTAAAATGTGCTCATAAAGCAGCTAATAAAGCATTGGGGCAATTAGAGCATGGTCAAAGAAAAAAAAAGCAATTATTTTGGAGCGAAGAAATAGAAAAGGAAAGGCAATAAACAAATAGACTGTTTAAGAAGTAGTTAAATACGAAAAACGTAAATGATAGAATATAATACAGGGCAACACAAACAAGGGTACGCAGAATGCTAAAGTTTCAAACATCTTGACAAATCTTGTCAAAAACAGGGTAGCATCATGTTTTGCTTCGTTTGTGAGGATAAGATAGAGAACGTGGTTCAGTGCCAAGTGGGTCCATGAAGAATGTGCTAGCAACTATAAAAAGGACATTGTTTTCTTTGTGACATTTCCTAATTGTGATACTTGACAGTTTGACTTGTCAGTTTTTGTGTTATTTGTCTCTTTAATTGTGTTTCATGTTATTATGCTGAATGTTAGAAGACTTAAGAGTCCAATTTAAATGTTAAGTCAGTTGAATTCAATGTCAATTAGTGAGATGCGATTTTGGCAACAGTTTCCTAAATGGTACCAATTGCAAACAAAATTGCTTCAATTTTTAAATAATATTTCTTATAAATTTAAAAATTTGAGAAATTTTTCATACAATGCTTAAGTATTGAAAATTTCAATGAGCAATATTTCCGGTTGCAATTTTGTATGTTTATAAAGTTAACTTCATGTTTCTATAAAATGGTGTGATTTAGGCCACCTTACCCTGTATTTCCTCATTCCTTCATAGATATAGTTGCGCTTATCCTATTATTATCGGTGAAGGGTGTGTATATTCCACAACATTGTAATTTCTGCAACATATTGTCCATTACTAGATGCAATAATATTAACCGGGCTTGTGGGCCGTGGTCTATTGGGTTCCTTCTTCTTCCCAAACGTTTCGTCTGTGACTACGGCAGACATCTTCAGTGGCGGCGAGGTCGAAGTTTCCTGGTGGAGATCTCAGCACCAACTGTGCTGGTCACCACCAGAGGTGCGGTATTTATGTCGGCGGCTGGAGGGGAAGTACGTTGTGATAGGTCCGGGTGGCCAGTGGGCTGGACTTGTACCAGTGGAGTACTACAAGCAGCTGGCGTCTGATTGGCTGGAGAGGGGTTCTGGATTTTTGTTAACAAAAACAAAAATCCAGAACCCCTCTCCAGCCAATCAGACGCCAGCTGCTTGTAGTACTCCACTGGTACAAGTCCAGCCCACGGGCCACCCGGACCTATCACAACGTGGTGACCAGCACAGTTGGTGCTGAGATCTCCACCAGGAAACTTCGACCTCGCCGCCACTGAAGATGTCTGCCGTAGTCGCAGACGAAACGTTTGGGAAGAAGAAGGAACCCAATAGACCACGGCCCACAAGCCCGGTTAATATTATTGCATCTAGTATTGACACCGGCCGTGAAAGCCTTAGAATTTTGATATTGTCCATTGGTTGAGTACAGACGGGAGGCGTTGATGCTTTGAAAATCTATCGGGTAGCAACATTATCTGGCTTAAATATCTCTCGCTGGAAAGCTGTTTTATTAGTTGCTTTGAGAGTTGGTAGGAACTTATATTCCTGCAACCCAAGGACAAATGTCCTTACTGAAACCTTATTAGTAGGGCTCGGATTTTTAGGCACTAAAATCTTGGAAAATAATTATTTTTTATGTGCTAAATTGTCAAAAATATGTGCTAAAACAAATAAATTATTTTTAAGGTCTGAATGGTCGAGCTAATACAAGAAATAGTTTAACAAGTGACTATCGGTGTATATACTAGCCTGATTTTGAAGCGATAAAAGGTGCAGTGGAGGAATTTTCTATTATCTTAGAGGCTCGTGTTGCTTGAGAAACCAGGATGCTTATAAAGTCTTCCAACTGAAGGGACACTATAGGTGACATATCAGTTCTTCCAATAATGAATAACAAATTGCAACATCTAGCTTGCGTAACTGAGCATTAAAGAAGGGGATGGTGGCTTGTTAAAAATAATTTGCTGCTGCTTTTATGTGATTTATGTGACAATTATTTTTAAAATGTTTCCTTTATGCGATTTTTGTGTAATTTATGTAAATATCCCAAAATATTAATATAAAAAATCAGAAAATATGCATTTTTATGTGCAATAAAACTTAACATATTTGCTCCGGTGTAAATATCCAGGACATTAAACTCAGTTTCAAGTTCATACTAGGACGCAAACAAAATATGCATTTATCTAAAAATCTGAGCGCTACTTATTAGTTTGGTAAACAACCGAATGAAAGTTACCATTAGTAATGTCCAACCTTATGTGAAAGCGGACAAGGCGGATTTGCCTCCATCTACTGTTCGCCAAGCTACGACGCATTCATGAGACTCAAAAACAAGGGAACTGCTTCGTGCACAAAACGAAGGAGCTTGAACGAAGCGACAAGATGACACCATTAGTCTATAAGAGAATGAAACATCAAAACAAAAATAAAAAGGAAAAAGTAATTCATACTGTACGATAGTCGTTAAATCTCCAGATAGGTAATGAGGAAGTGATAGTAACATACTTCCTCATTACCTATCAGGAGATTTTAACGACTTATGGTAATATTCTTCCATATCGTGAGAAATATACTCTCGTATAAAATCGTACCGAGAGGCGAGAGGGAATTTGCGATGTACATAAAGCTAGTTATCTTGGATACAGAGTAATGAACATGTGAACATCGCGTGTTTTCCGTTATCTCGAGATAAGAGCCCAGAAACAAAGTGACTATGTAACAGATTTCTGCAAACTACTAAGTAAACGAATATAGCTTTGGGTCGCAGGTATGTTTCCACAGCGGTAAAAAAAAAATACCTGTTTACCGTCAACCTTCTAAATATAGAAACCTGAACGTCGCTGTTTTGTAAACAGAAGCAAAGCGTGTTTGTGGGACACCATTGGAAGTGCAACAAACGAGGCACACTCTCTCTCTCCTAAAAATACACATTATAGAAAATTACTTTCTCTATCATTAGCTATAGTAAATAGATGAAGTGTTCCATTACATAAACATATTTGCTGCCAAAATTCATTCCAATAAACATTTGGAGGTCCCTTGAATCTAAAAAGTATTTTAGAAAATTCTATCGCTGAGTCTATGTCTTATTCCGTCAGTTCGTCTATCTGCCTGTCTGTCTTCCTGCCTTCCTGCCTGTCTGTCTTCCTTCCTGCCTGCCTGTCTGTCTGTCTTCCTGCCGACCTGCCTGGCTGTCTGTCTACCTGCCGACCTGCCTGGCTGTCTGTCTACCTGTCGACCTGCCTGGGTGTCTGTCTACCTGTCGACCTGCCTGGGTGTCTGTCTACCTGCCGACCTGCCTGGCTGTCGGTCTACCTGTCGACCTGCCTGGCTGTCTGTCTACTTGCCTGCCTGCCTGTCTGTCTTCCTGCCGACCTGCCTGCCTGTCTATCTTCCTGCCGACCTGCCTGGCTGTCTGTCTTCCTGCCGACCTGCCTGGCTGTCGGTCTACCTGCCGACCTGCCTGGCTGTCTGTCTACTTGCCTGCCTGCCTGTCTGTCTTCCTGCCGACCTGCCTGCCTGTCTGTCTTCCTGCCGACCTGCCTGGCTGTCTGTCTACCTGCCGACCTGCCTGGCTGTCGGTCTACCTGCCGACCTGCCTGGCTGTCTGTCTTCCTGCCGACCTGCCTGGCTGTCGGTCTACCTGCCGACCTGCCTGGCTGTCTGTCTACTTGCCTGCCTGCCTGTCTGTCTTCCTGCCGACCTGCCTGCCTGTCTGTCTTCCTGCCGACCTGCCTGGCTGTCTGTCTACCTGCCGACCTGCCTGGCTGTCGGTCTACCTGCCGACCTGCCTGGCTGTCTGTCTACCTGCCTGCCTGCCTGTCTGTCTTCCTGCCGACCTGCCTGGCTGTCGGTCTACCTGCCGACCTGCCTGGCTGTCGGTCTACCTGCCGACCTGCCTGGCTGTCTGTCTACTTGCCTGCCTGCCTGTCTGTCTTCCTGCCCACCTGCCTGCCTGTCTGTCTTCCTGCCGACCTGCCTGGCTGTCTGTCTACCTGCCGACCTGCCTGGCTGTCGGTCTACCTGCCGACCTGCCTGGCTGTCTGTCTACCTGCCTGCCTGCCTGTCTGTCTTCCTGCCGACCTGCCTGCCTGTCTGTCTTCCTGCCGACCTGCCTGGCTGTCTGTCTTCCTGCCGACCTGCCTGGCTGTCTGTCTACCTGCCGACCTGCCTGGCTGTCTGTCTGCCGACCTGCCTGGCTGTCTGTCTACCTGCCGACCTGCCTGTCTGTCTTCCTTCCTGCCTGCCTGTCTGTCTACCTGCCGACCTGCCTGCCTGTCTGTCTACCTGTCTACCTGCCGACCTGCCTGGCTGTCTGTCTACCTGCCGACCTGCCTGGCTGTCTGTCTACCTGCCGACCTGCCTGGCTGTCTGTCTACCTGCCGACCTGCCTGGCTGTCTGTCTACCTGCCTGCCTGTCTGTCTGTCTACCTGCCGACCTGCCTGGCTGTCTGTCTACCTGCCGACCTGCCTGGCTGTCTGTCTACCTGCCGACCTGCCTGGCTGTCTGTCTACCTGCCTGCCTGTCTGTCTTCCTGCCTTCCTGTCTGCTTGTCTGTCTTCCTGCCTTCCTGTCTATTTGTCTGTCTTCCTGCCTTCCTGTCTGTTTGTCTGTCTTCCTGCCTGCCTGTCTGTCTTCCTGCCTTCCTGTCTGTTCGTCTGCCTTCCTGTCTGTTTGTCTGTCTTCCTGCCTTCCTGTCTGTTTGTCTGTCTTCCTGCCTTCCTGTCTGTTTGTCTGTCTTCCGGCCTGCCTGCCTGTCTGTCTGCCTGCCTGTCTGTCTGTCTTCCTGCCTTCCTGTCTGTTTGTCTGTCTTTCTGTCTGTTTGTCTGTCTTCCTGCCTTCCTGTCTGTTTGTCTGTCTTCCTGCCTTCCTGTCTGTTTGTCTGTCTTCCTGCCTTCCTATCTGTTTGTATTCCTGCCTGCCTGCCTTCCTGTCTGTCTTCCTGCCTGTCTATCTTCCTGCCTGTCTGTCTGTCTTCCTGCCTTCCTGTCTGTTTGTCTGTCTTCCTGTCGGTTTGTCTGTCTGCCTGCCTGTCTGTCTGTCTTCCTGCCTTCCTGTCTGTCTTCCTGCCTTCCTGTCTGTTTGTCTGTCTTCCTGCCTTCCTGTCTGTTTGTCTGCCTTCCTGTCTGTTTGTCTGTCTTCCTGCCTGCCTGCCTTCCTGTGTGTCTTCCTGTCTGTCTTCCTGCCTTCCTGTCTGTTTGTCTGTCTTCCTGCCTTCCTGTCTATTTGTCTGTCTTCCTGTCTGTTTGTCTGTCTTCCTGCCTTCCTGTCTGTATGTCTTCCTGCCTTCCTGTCTGTTTGTCTTCCTGCCTTCCTGTCTGTGTGTCTTCCTGCCTTCCTGTCTGTTTGTCTGTCTTCCTGTCTGTTTGTCTGTCTTACTGCCTTCCTGTCTGTTTGTCTGTCTTCCTGCCTTCCTGTCTGTCTTCCTGTCTGTCTTCCTGCCTTCCTGTCTGTTTGTCTGTCTTCCTGCCTTCCTGTCTATTTGTCTGTCTTCCTGCCTTCCTGTCTGTTTGTCTGCCTTCCTGTCTGTTTGTCTGTCTTCCTGCCTTCCTGTCTGTTTGTCTGTCTTCCTGCCTTCCTGTCTGTTTGTCTGTCTTCCTGCCTTCCTGTCTGTTTGTCTGTCTTCCTGCCTTCCTGTCTGTTTGTCTGCCTTCCTGTCTGTTTGTCTGTCTTCCTGCCTTCCTGTCTGTTTGTCTGTCTTCCTGCCTGCCTGCTTCTCTTACGGTTTACCAAGTACATAAAATTAATCCAGAATGAAGAGGGCTTCAGAGCAGGGTTTAAGTTTCACACGCTTTTGTCGCGATGTACCGAGGTCGAAGAATGCGACGAACTTCGCAAACAATCAGCCACAGAAACAAACGATAAAGGCTATAAACACAACCTTTCAACAAACTATACAGAGACAAACCATATGTCGGTTTCCCTCCCAGCTAGTGGAGCTCATTTCTGATCTGGGCTGCATGGTTCACTCTCTTGTCAAAGTCCAGCGTATTTGTGTTGTTCTTAAGAAGTGACGGATAAACTTGTTTTAAGAGGAAAAGGGAACGAAGTCCTAATCTCAGTGGAACTAAAAATGGACATACAAAAGAAACAAAATTAGGCATACCAATAAACAATTAGTGGAAAAATGGAAAGTGTTATTATAAGTGGTGCAAAGTTCAGTATTCCAGAGAAATACTATTATTTATGTGTAGTTTGTGCTACAACACGAAAAAGATGAATCGTTTGGCATCACCACCTGAGCTATAATATTAAGGAACCTGTGACTCAAATTTGAATTTTCTATATTTTTATAGGTATGAAATCAACACTTTGGACACTTAAGGGTGTTTATGTTATAAACTACCACCCAAAATTCCAGCACAATCTGTTTTACAGTTTTGAGGTAGAATTAATTATTAAATTTACTCACAATGCGAGAATTCTTTAACATTCAAAATACCCTATGCGCATCAAAAACTAATAAACTCTAATTGGCCAACAAACACCATCAATCTCTGGCAGGAAGAAAAAATAATTACTTTTAAAATAATTACATTGCTTTGATGGATATAGAAAATATATTTTTAAACTTTTTTGTGCATTTAATTTTTTAAAGCTAAACAAATTTTCAGGTTTTGAAACCAAAAAGTGAAGTTGAAGTTACATAAATGGAGCTGGACAAATTCTAGGAGCACAGTGTATTAAAAATGTAAAGCCGAGAAAAACCAATTTTCCTACACACATGCATCATTATCATGAGTCAGATTACCTATTTACCCTAAAACTGCCCTGCTGCAGATGTCACATCTTCCCTCTTTTGTCTAGTAGTCTCTCTCCTGTTTCATACCTTAAGCATTTCTTTCCGCTGAATTTGGTTGTTTTTGAGCCCCCTTTTGGCCCACATTTTGTTCAAAAACTGCTGAAAATTTAAGCAGAAAATGGGCGTTTAAGTGTAGCGCAGATGGCATTTAAAATCTGCGCTAGACCTTTAAAAATAGCGGAATCTAAAAAAGTTCACTACCAACCGACGACTGAAGGTTTGGGGAACACTTATATGCATAAGCCTAAAAGTCGTCAATTTGATAATTTTTCGGTAATTTTTCAGTCCCAGGGTCCCTTAAGATTCACAACAAACGAGAGAACTTTATAATTTATAAGCATTTTTAATACAGACAGCAACACAAATGATGGGTATAAAATGATTCTTTAACTCAAATTAGGTTCCCCTGAAAAAAGAAAATGCTCCAGGTTCAAATTAAAAAGGCCCACCTGATTAATTTGTTAATGTAGTTCTAAATTATTATCAAGATAATACATGACGGATTCCATGTGTTACAAAGTACCCCTTACTTCTAGCTCTAGCTTCTAAGCTAACTGAGCAGGATGGCTCAGGCGGTAACGTCTGTGGCCCGCATTCGGGAGGTCGGGGGTTCCATCCCCGTGGCTGACCTTCCTAACCCATACTTCTTTTCAGAAGTTTCCCCAGTTCGCCAGGCGAATGCTGGGAAGGATTTCCATATCCTCCAAATGTCCTTTAGTTACATTAATCATTTCATTTCACCCTTTGTCCCGTTAGGTTTCCTTGAGGGTTGGAAGCGTCGGCGAGTATCGCGGCGGTAGCAGAATGGCAAGAGGTACAAATGCGGCCTGAAAATCTCGTCCCTCGGATTGGAAGGTGAGCCTACTGGTTTCCGGGCCCCCAAGGGTTTGTACAAGCTCGATGGTGGAGGAAGCCTGGTTCTAAGTCCCGCGCTCTCTTCGGGAGCACGAGCCCGAAGGAGTATGAGAGGAACCGGGTCCAGCCAGCCTCCGCCGGGGTGCTTCTAACTGGAAAAATGTAGGAATCCTGCCCTCTGCTCTGTCGTGGCAACATTCTGGCCACCCTTATTTGATTCAGGGGCCTCAAAACATATATTTCCGGTGAAATCTCGACATTGAATTTTTGGGTGGAATACAATACTTCCTCTACTATATGTAGTAGAGAAAGTAAAAATGTAGTGTGTAAAATTGTTGTTATTCTTGTCTTTTAGAAAGGATGTTATGTTTCTCCTTAACAATTGTGTTTGTCTTTCGACAATTTTGATCCAGAGTGCATGGAAGGTTGCGTGAACTCATGTATACAAATCCATGACCTTAATTGAAATCTGGTCCAAACTAGAGTTTTTTTGATAAACTACCTCCAGAGTTTCAAGTTTCGAGTTTCGCGGAAACAATACAAGATTCACCACAGCGTAGAAGCGTTGTTAAGTCCACATTTTGCAAATACTTGGATAAGAGAAGCTAGGGGATTTAGATGAGATCGGAGTATTTAATGTACTGTATCCTTAAAACTACGGAAATGATGGCGAGTATGACAATAATGAAATATATCCACCAATTAACTCTGCTACATTTACGAATTTAAATTATGTTACTGGAAGGAGCATTGTTTAAGGTGCTGAACGGTAGACAAAATGGAATGAATGTCAAGGATCTGCTCGAGTTCATTTATGTTAATAAGATGAGTGAATAATTCCCTCTTATGGATTTAGTTACTACTATTCCCCTGCACATACTTAACTGAGCAAGAGTTTAGTTGCACGAATAGAATAAAAACAGAAATCACCACTCCATAGAAAGAATTAGCAAACTTCTGATGCCTAATTAATGCTGAAGGTTCATCTCGGAGTAACTTGGATTTTCAAAAGACATTCAGTGTGTGGAGTATGCATAAAAACCAACGAATTCTTATGTGATATAATATAATGTAATGCAAATCAATATTGACTGTTTACGGTAGTGTAGATATATTGAATGTGTAAAATTTAATTTAAAAATAATAACATTGCATTTCGTAGATTACTGTAAGCTTCAATCCAATATACACACATTTTACTTTTAAAACCCTCATTACGAGTATAATTTATAAAAATGTCTACTGGCAGAATGTTGCACAAACTTAATTAAAAAATCATATTTTGCATATACAGGATGTTTCAAAAATACGGGCCATAATTGCAGGTGTGTATTTTCCATATGTAGACAATCACAATAGTTCATTACAACATGTGTCCAGAAATGGTTCCGAGTTATGGCCTTCACTACACTAAAACTCGCCGGAACTGTTCTCCTTCCACAGATCTTTGTCGTGAAAGGAGACATTAACAGGACACCCTGACAGTTAATTCCGAGGCGAAGGTTACATTCAGTGTTGTGTTCGATTGTGCATCAGGTACTCAAATCAGGAGCTGGCAGAAATGCACTTCATGTACGGTAAGGCGGACGGCAAAGCTGTGCTAGCTCGTCGTTTGAACCAGGAGAGGTACCCACAGATCGGAAGACATTTGTACTCCATCGCCGTCTGGATAGAAGGTTTTCTGATTGATGGATGGGTAGAGGTGGCCGAGCTGCTTGGCCTCCACGCTCACCTGATTTGAGCCCCCTCAGTTTCTACTTGTAGGGTCATTTAAAATCATTGGTGTATTCGTCTGCAGAGCCTGATTTGGAATCCCTTCGGAACCGAATTGTGGCGTGTTGTGAGGAAATACGCAGTACTCCTGGAATTTGGGACCGTGTTCGCAGGTGAATGAGACATCAACATGAGGCCTGTATTCAAGCAGGAGGTGGACGTTTTGAACATCTTCTGTAATGACAACGATCTGCGGAAAGAAAAACGTGCCGGGGAATTTCAGTGTTGGGAAGTCCATAACTCGGAAATGACGCATTTCCGGACACATGTTGTCATGAACTAATTTCATTATCTACAAATGGGGGACACATACCTGAAATTTAGCCCCCTATTTTTGAAACATCTGTATAAATAAATCATCTGTTGCACAAATGTGAATTTTGAATTGTGAATTTTTGCGCCATTGTCCTGTTTCCTAATTTAAGCTCTGCTCCACAGTCTATTCCCAGAAAATTCAAGATATAGGAACCCAAGTTTTCTCATGCAGGTTTCCTTTAAGGGAACACCGAAGTGATATTTAGTTGTTTGGTCACAAAAATAGATTCTTGGATTTTTATTGCAAAAAATACCTTAAAGAATGTATCTGCGAAGTTTGAATTCCCTAGAGAGGGGGGAATGCATATTCTGGACGCCATTTTTAAAGTGGTGCGCCTCTGCTTCTGCCTTCCATTTCAACTTTAAACTCATTTCTTTCGGAAACAATTTTTTGTTGCTTTCTCATATTCAAAAACTATCTTCTTCCACAAAAATCTTGCTGCAGATCTAACATTTTTTCCAATATAGTTCAAAACATGGGTAATAAAATGTAGGTGTGGAATTTTGATATTGCTTATACCCTTAAAAAATTATATAATAATGCGCTGTTTTATGGCATTTTTTACACTTCGCGGGATTAAATTCTTATTTAAGAAAAACTATAAAATATAATATATAAAAACAATATACCAAAATTTCCAAACTTTTAAGTTGTTACAGAGGTAATAAGAGATACAATTTTAAAAAATCAACTCTATTGTTCAAAATCTGTCGAAGAGGTAGATTTTTATTATACCAATAAAATTTATATAAATTAATGAATATATCAGGAACGTGATTAGAACCTTAGTACACCACTTCTTTAGTTCCTGGTAATGCATGTGCAAAAAATTAAGTATGTATCTTTAATACTTTAGAAAATCACCTTTTTCACTTCAAGTACCCTTATGCTTAGCATATTAATCAAAATCGTTAGTACCCTTTTTGAGAAAATAACGACAAAATATTTACGACATTTTGTTTTTGAGTTATACTATTCATAGGAAAAGAAAACACAAGCGCGCGCGCACACACACACACACACACACACACACACACACACACACACACAGACACACACACACAGACACACACACACACACACACAGACACAAACACACACAGACACACACACACACACGTTGTGACGCCGGTCCACGGCTCCGGCAACACAACAAAGGACGGGCTGCCTCACCCCCTGGCGCGATGCTTAAGAAAGGCGATCAAGATCAAGCTTCCCTACACTACCCACGCGAGCGAACACATGACTAACAAACAATCAAGCGGCAAGGAAAAGAGCTTTCTAGAGCATTCGAGAAGTGTTCAGCAGTCGGATTGTTTGTAGACGTTCAAGAAAGATCTGAATACGTCATCGCAGGTAAAATGCTTGTTACTTTCTCCATTACATGTACAATTGGAATAGGTGAATACTGTAGGCTTAGGCGATAGTCAAATATTTTAAGAGCTGGACGCTATGTGATATCTTTGAAATTCTGTTCTCTTTGCATGGCCAAGAGATAAAAAATGAGTTCCTATTTAAGAATAGTGTAGGTTTTTCAAAGCATTAATAAGGATTATCTCGGAAATAGCTCCACAAAACATTTATTTAACATAAACAGCGTGCTTTAACTAGATCTGCAATTTTTGTGCAGTGAGGTTTTGTCTATATCTCACGCTTTACCAGTTATGCAACGGTAATTTAGAATGAAGAGGAATATACACTGAAGCTATTCGCAGAAAATTCATAATATACCTTTCATTTGACAAGAAAATGTGTTACCCATTATTATATTTTAATTAAACTCGATAGATCCGATTTTGAGAAAATAAAAATTTTCGAAAATTGTGCCATGTAAAGGTTAGTCTGCGGTGGATGGATTTTCTTCAAAATCTTCGTATCGCATCATTGGAAGATGCTGAACTTCAATAACAAACGACTTTTCGTTGTTGAACCGTGCTGCTCAGCCAGATATCCACGCTGGCACAGACCTTTTGTAAAAATTTTGTTTTTGATTCAGAGAGTGTCAAAGTATGTATTTCCGGTTAAATCTCGGCATAATCTTTTTGGCTGCAATATAATAGTTTCTCTACTTACTGTACGTAGTAGAGCAAGTAAAAAATAAATGAAACATAGCCCAAATTGTACAACCGTATCCTGCATTAGCAGATAGACTTCGTTGCTATCTCGCTTTCATCCAGTAAGAATCGATTCATATCTAACTTCAGGAATCAGAGACATCAGAATAACCTTCCCACATGGAGTAAATCAGGTGATAGGAGCTGGTTGCACTTTACCGCTGTGAACACATTGTGTGTGTGTGTGTGTGTGTGTGTGTGTGTGTGTGTGTGTGTGTATGTGTGTGTGTGTGTGGTACGCAGGGGAGACACCTCGACATGGATCTATTGCGGTCTAACACCTTCCCAGGGGGAAGGAATGAGGCGAAGTGAGACCGGAGGCTTGTCAGAGAGCGGAGCCAGCGAGGCGCAGGGACGCTCAGAAGTCCCTAACAGTAACACATATTGACACCTGGCGCAGAACCGAAGTGTTTCCCCAACCCAGGGAGAGGGCGATGAGGCGGCCCTTGTGGCCTGAGCAGCAACTTCCAGGGAAGCGGTTCCAGAGCGCAAGCAACTGCCATCTGTCCGCATTCGCTGGAGCGTACCGCGCTAGTAACCAAACCTAAAAGATGACAAGGCAGGGAAATGAGAAATGAACGGAAAGGAATCCGTGGAGGAGATTAACGCACCCCAGCATTCGCCTAAGTGACAGGGAAACCACGGGTAAAACCCATGTCGGAGTGCGCGGCCACCGGGCTCAAACCCGCGACCTCCCGAATGCGGACCACAGACGTTACCGCCACAGCCATCCCGCTCGGTTGTGAATACCTTAGTTACGATGTCAGACTAATTATAAAATGGACTATACATGAAGGCCAATGTTGACGCTGTAACGTTAAGTGGGCGTGTCACTTAAAATCGCCTGGCGCCATCCTCTTGCCAGTGTTAATGACAGTTCCCTTGCTGGAGCCAAAAATAATCATCAGCTAAACTCACAAATTACTTTGATACGACGTTGCTTCAAATGCATCTAGCTTTTCTACAACGTTAGTCTACACAGTATGTAAGGCACATTGTCCATACTTTGTATAGGTATTGATAAGTAGGGCTAGGAAGTTCATGCATTTGCATGTTTTTTCACAGAGGTTAAAAATGTATGCTTTTACATTATGTGCACGAATTACGGAATTTTCAGTTATTTGGACATGATTTTATGGTGCATATAACTGCATATTTTCTTGATTTTTGATAAATGCGTATTATTTCAATACTATAGCCCCTATATTGCATATTTTAATGATTTTATGGCTTTTTATTACTTTTTTTCTATCTGGATAATATTTTTCATATTGGCAGTACTGCACATGATGATGCAATTCACGAAGATTTCAATATTATTGCCCCTATATTGCATATTTTAATGATTTTTATGCTTTTTTTTATTTTTTCATCTGTATATTTTTCATATTGGTAGCATTTCTGAGACAATGGTTCTTTCCCATTGGTAGATAGATTTGTGTCCAGTACGAAGATAATTTTTGTTAAATATCCTAAAAGTTAAGTTGTTTAGATCAACAGCACCTAATGTCTGACTTCTTCCTGCACCAGTGTTAACTCGATGGGGAACATGGTCGATGCAGTTTTATATTATGCTGACCACATAGAAATAGCCGAAGAGGTTATTAATTCATTGGACTTGAAAGATGCTTCATCAATAGAAACTGTGCAAAATATTCTGTCAAGCACTGGGTTAAAAGAGGATCTTGGTTTCATATCTGCCCATTTTTCTTTCTTACCAACAGACATAACGGCATTGGAAGCTGTAGGATCTCCTTTGCATGAACCACTGTCTTTGAAAAAAAAACAATATGTGATCTAAGCATAGGACAAAAAGTGAAAGAGAAAGTGAATTATGTAATTTCAAAAAATTCTGGTTATAAACAGATGCGCGATATTTGAGACATCCTTGAAAGAAAACCATCTGTCACACCAAGAGACTTGACTCTCTCTGTGAAGCAGATAACATCATTTAAATTTGCCCCGATAACATCTTGTGACGTGAGAGAAGTTTTTCACGTTACAAAAGTGTTTTGCGAGACAACAGACAGACTTTACAGTTGAAAATTTGTGCAAAGTGTTGGTTGTGAACTGCAATTTAGCAGTTAATACTAGCAGCGGGACCACTTCTGCTTCAACCTCTAAGGAATAAGGTAACTTTATTTATTATTTATACTAACTCGTCTTGTCTACTGCAAAGGGACATTGTTTTAATTAAATAGTGCATATTTCTTGGCATATTTTCAAGTTTTTAAGAGCATATTTGCATGCATATTTCAGTGTTTTTAGGGCATGAACTTCCGAGCCCTATTGATAAGACATTAATAAAAACTTAAGGACGCAGTCGAATTTATTCAGAAAG
>CM060964.1:357810947-357868447 GCA_030765045.1 Tenodera sinensis | reverse complement strand
GCAGATTTAGTAGTGTTGAGTGATTGTATCGTCAAAGACAGAGAAAGTGAAGAAAGACCGAAAGGAGTGAGTCAAGGTTACGAGAAGGAAACAGTTGTGAATTGTAATATCACGGAAGACTGTAGACTGTGTTAAGGACACCGGGAAGTGAATTCCCGCAAAAATGTCGATTTTTTGTTTTGTATCCTAAAAATAGTAGAAATCTTTAGCTTTAAAATTATATATAATATGGTATGTTACAGGGGTAGTAAGCCCTTTAATTTGTTCATTTAAATATGGTGGCCAAAGACACACCCCCATTCTTCACACTTTAACCTCAATTTCCCGTAACTTCATTTGTAATACCTCTTGTGCATTTTTCTTACAGACTATTTAAGATATTGACTTGAAAATTTTATTGTATCTATTTGGTCATCTACTTCCACTACTGAGCTAGCCTTGTTTTGAAATATTAAGTTTAATGTGATTAAAAATAACTTCTAAAAATATATATAAAATTTGTGTCATTACATATGCAACTTTTTTCCCTCCCCATTTTTATGGTACGTATATTTCCTTAGCTCCACATATTAAATTATCCATCAACTACTAAAGAAAAAATCTGATGTGTTGCACTCACATGACTTTCTCTACTCTTGTACCAACCATTCTTACAAACTCTTATTCCTATATCTTCTTTCTTGATAGTTGAGATAAACATGTGTACAAATTATCTTATTGTTGTTGTAGTGTTTAACGCCCGCTTTTACTACTACGGCACCGCAGGCGGTGACACTGATGATACATGGAATGAAGATGGAGCACCGGTGGAATGAGATGGCGGGGAAACCGGAGCACCCGGAGAAAACCCGCCCTGACGCCGCTTCGTCCACCACGAATACCACATGCGGGTCCCTGGGATCGAACCCGGGCCGCCTAGGTGGTAGGCGAGCGCGCTAACCGCTCGGCCACGGCGCCGCCAAATTATCTTATTGCTTATTTCCTTGTAGGTACAAGGGGAATGTTAGAATACGGCTTTGTGCGATAGTCAAATGTTTGAGATTCTGTTGTCTTTGCACACTTAACATACAAAAATGAACAACGATGATCCATTTCACGAAAGTTCTAAGTTTTCCGAAACTCACACACATAACAAGGAATAGTTCCGAAATGGTTCACCCTACAAGAAAATTTATTGAGACATAAATTGTGTATTTTACCAAGATCTACATTTTGTGTATAGTATAATTTGGTCTATCTCTAACGGTTTACCAGTTATGCAAAAGTCGCCCAGAGTAAATACGAATACAGGGGCTATAGCCAGAAAATTCAAGATATACATTTCATTTGTCATCAAAATATCTCAAACATATGACATTTTAATCAAAATCGTTAGAGCCATTTTCAAGAAAATCAAAATTTTCGAAAAATTTTCCATGTAAAGGGTAGTTTAGGGTAGGGCTATTTTCTTCAAAATCTTCGTGTCGCATCCTTGAACGACATTCAACTTAAACACCAACTTTGGTTTTTAACCGGCTTTTCGTTTTTGAGTTATGCTGTCCACAGACTGACAAACAGACAAGACAGACTGACACACAGACACCTTTTTCTTAAAATGCTTTTTTTGGATTCAGGGGGCCTCAAAACATATATTTCCGTTGAAATCTCGACATCGAATTTTTGGGTGGAATACAATACTTCCCTTACCAGTAGAGAAAGTAAAAACTAACATGGCTGTAGGGTCAAAGCTTATGGAGAAAACTAAACAAGAAGTGTGAGGCAGAAAACTTTTTGTTATAAAACATGGTCACACTTTACCACTTTTACACAAAATCTTTTAAATTTAACCTAAATGTTACACACTTATTAAATGTTGAACCATTTTTTCTCTTAACACCCCAAATTTAGTTTAAATCAGGCTAATTTTGGCAGAAAAACTGAAATCGAATTAAACACATAACTTGAGTATGGCAGAAGCAAAATCAGTTCCTGGTGTCCTTGACGTCAGTAACGACTGTGTTGTGCATTCAGTTAGAAGATAATAAACCATTCCCGAGATATCCCTTGTTATTGGTTTCAAATTTGCAATATCTACTTATACTTTTCTCAAATGGGAAGTCGTTATTCGTTTTTTCCCTGGTCAAGTAAAGAGAACAGAACAGGAAATGCTTCGTGCAGGAACCGAAGAAGGCGGGTAGAGCGACAAGGTGACGTCATGAACACATAAGAGCATAATCGTAATCTTTTTCAGAAAGGGCTAGAGTTGTTGATGTGAACTACATTCTCGCGAGAGGAACAGTACGTGCTGTTAAGAAAAGAGATGAAAGCGCTGGATGCTTGAGGCCAGGTCACCAGTGGAGTGGCTCGAGCCTGGAGCTCTGCGCGCTTGTCTCCGGAACTCAGTAAAACAATCAACGCTTTATTTTTAACTAGCGGCTGATGCACTGTAACATTGCACTAGCACAGCTCCAGCATTCGCTCTAAGAATCACACTTTTGTATTACTCCACGCAACATGAGCCTAACTGCGTGCTTTCAGTAAACCCAATGTCCAAATAACACTGAAAATGTACAATATTGCAACGAAATCATTAAACCTATCCATTAGCGCATTTCAAAAGCAATACAACAAAAAGAAATTGAATCTATTTTCTATTGTTAGACTGAGTACTGTGGTCAGGGGCCAATGAGATCATTTGCTACGTGCTTGAGACCGCTGTTTATCTGAAGTGTGTTTCTTATTTCGGAAAGAGTATGTGCTTTAACGAGACATACATATTTTGTGTTGTAACATTTTGTCTATCTCTTACAGCTTACTAATTATGCAAAAGCCATTAAGAATGTATAGAACTTCAGAGCCCATTCACGGAACATACAAAATATACACACATTTCATTTGTCATGAAAATCTCAAACACACAGTATTTCAATCAACATCTAAGACAAAATAAAAATGATCGAAAAATGTTCAATGTAAGGGGCAGCTCTCAAGTTACTGCTTGGTTCGAAAGTGAATTGATTAGATTTTTAGTATGACTATTTAACTATGGTTCCGTTAATCAACGTGTCAGTGTTGCCAACACAAATTCAGTTGCCAGTTTCAATGCTACAATTCGCAGTGGAACATATATTGGCACAAATTATCTATAGCACATGAAGCGATTTGATGAACCCCCTCGTGAGGCACATGAATGGAAAATTCGAATAATAATTGTACGTTTTAAAATTCTCCATCAAACTTCGTTCAGTGAAGCTGCATTCTCGATATTTTAGCGAATAACATAGGGGTATTTTAGATGTGGCGAATCGTTGGAAATTGCGCAGTGGTTTATGGTTGAGTTCATTTTTGTTTTTAAAATACCATAGGAGTGTTAGGTTAGTATATCTCCGACTTCTGTATAGTAAACATCACGGAACAGTGCGTGATTAAGTACAGTGCTCGTTTGCATTATCAGCACTCTCTTGTTTATTTCAAGTAGGAAACAGAGACGTTACTCTCACCGTAAATTTGCATGACGTCACTCGCGCAGATTCTAGCAAGGTCATTCGCCACGTCTAAAAATACAAGAGCTTGTCAAAAACAAATCTAAAAACCAATTACTTATAGATTACATTATGAGAGAACCTCAGCTGCTCATTGCTGTGCAACTATTAAAATAGGATTTCAATTTTGTACAATTCCAAAGATATTTAATAGAAAATATATGCTAGTTATAATACTCCAGTAAACTTCAGAGGCCCTTGCATGGCAAAAATACCACTAAGGTCATTTAATATATTCTGTAAGTAGTTATTTTTCAGGTTTATGTTTAACTTCTGCTATTGTATTACTCGCTAACTAGTGAAGGCAAATTTACCACGCGATCTTGCTTGTCTTGCAGTCACTAGGAATAACACAAGCTCGCATGAAAGTTAAGTGTCACTAATTTTATCACACTGGGAATCACAAGTCTAGACAAATAATGCGGAAAGTCTGAACCTCAATTATTTGCATTTGCCTCACTCAGTACGCCAGCTGCACAGTCCTAGTTAAACATATCGCATTTTTAAGTATAATCTGATTGCGAGGATGTGATAAACAAGATGATCTGGAAACAAACAACTATAAATCCTATATGACCTAATTAAACGTTCTCGGCGAAAACAGCTGACGTGTTCCATCTGCAAAGCAAAGAGATAAAACTAATTCTTTGTAGTCTTTATGTAACTTTATACGCTTTGTTAATCCAACACGTTTACGATGTGTGTTTCAAAATGCATACAGGTATAATAAACAGTTAATATCACGTAAATGTAATAGTTGCTGTGTTAATGGTTATAAATAATTAACGCTTTAGTTTGTGTAGCTATTACCTGTAGCAGTAACTGTTACTCTGTGACATTAGATTACAGTGGTGGATCGTGATCAACACGGAAGAAGAAGAAGAAGAAGAAGAAGAAGAAGAAGAACTAAAATCAGGGGCGTAGCGTCAATGGATGTGAGACATATTACATACGCTGTAATTTTCCTCCAACTGGTATTCATTATAATTTTGTGGTACATAATCGTTTTAATATCATTAAAAACCAAGCTTTCCTAAACGTTATGATTTGAATTCGCGCCACTCTGCAGCAGTGTGTTCCGAAACAAAGCTTGGGTAAGCGGCACCTGTCGTCAGCTGCAAGAAACTGCTGTTGTGCGCTTGATCCACGGATGTAAGATCATATTAAGAATTGCGCTAACATTATTACATTTATAGTCGTGAATAGAGAGTAATTTGCGACTTGCTTTGCTTCTTGTATGTGTGCTCTTGTGTCCGAAATTCTTTCCTTTTAAATAATAAAACACTAAGAATTATTTTTCGCTTGCCACTTTGAATAATTTCGCCCTTTTTCTGCGAGCCATTGCGTACTGGTTACTTAACTGCAATGCACACGATTACTAGAGAACTTGTAAAAATCACACATTCCCGAAACCTATTGAAAACCTCCACTGAAGAACGACCGCTTCAACTGTCATACCACATCTGCTTTTTATCATCTCCAAGACAAGAGGACTATACCGCTCGCAAAAGTTAAAGGCATGTGAACGCTGGCCAATGCTCAAGCAGAGCGGTGTTGCCAAGCGTAGTACGTGTACCGGCAGAGGTTCTGTACATAAGAGCGTGTACCACATTCGGCAGCGCTGGTAGGAGGGGCAAGCTTAGGATTCGCTGGAGTCTGCAGTACGCCCCGCCTCCATATGCCTTTAACTTTTGCGAAGATTATAGGTTTGTTGGCGCTGTGTGGTTAGCGCGCTGAAACATTTGCCTCTAAATGGTGATTCATGGATGCCTTGGTTCTGGAGATGTTCTGTGTATATATAAAACTAATTTAATTGTTTTCTTGACATTTGTCACTGGAAGTTTCTACGTGGACTTGTAGAACGAGAATTAGCCAGTACAGACATTCCCCACTGCATAAACGAAGAATCCAAACACTTTGTTTTAAACTTTATTTTTTTAAAGAAATATGTTTACACATATTGATATACTCTAAATACAAACGTGGCCTATGAAAGCAAGCGAATAATCCAGATTTTTTATTGCAATTATTTCGTTTTAAAACCATGTTTTAACGTTTGGAGCAAGAAAGATATTAAAAATCTGCTTTGAAAATAACTTTAAATTTTATTTTAAATAATGTACAATTATATAAAAGATTTTTTATGCATACCGTCGTATTCTTCGACACATTTCATAGCGAAATGCACGTTCCTATGTCAGCTTAGTCGCATTTGACAATACATACATTTGGCAACGGAGCACTTGATTCTTCCATAAGAAAAGCATGGTCCATAAGAGCCCGTTGTGCCTTCATGACTTGAACATTCGTATACAACAGTAAACAAAACTGCGTTTCCGATCCGTTGTTGCAACGAAAATCAAAATAGACTGTTGTGTGATTGACAAACTCCATGTAAGAAGCTTCTGAACATTAAAATGCCTCTAAAAAGCAATATGTAATTGAAGCAGATCCTCCAAAGCCCCCACTCAGTATTACGGCGAACATTAGGGCATTTCAACATCAAAGTTTATGAAAGCGAGTCCTGGCTGTGTCGTAATACTTTAAACAATTCTTTTGTTGATATTTTTTCAAAAGAAAATGAGTTCGAAATTCCAGTGGTTCTGAATATTTAAATAATATTTATAAGACAGCCACAAAACACAAATATTCTTGTAATCATATAATATACGACAAACAACTAAACATATTTGGGATAACTCCAAGAATAGAATTTTCATTGAATAATCCGTATAATCTCCCAGTTGTACAGCATAACAATGAAGTGGAAAAGAACAGAGCTTTACTTACTCATTTTGTACAGGCTGTAAGTTTTCTAGGAAAACAGGCACTTGCTTTTCATGGTCACTATCAGAATAAAGGATGTTCAAACAGAGGCAATTATATTGAATATTTAAATAAATTAGCAGTATATGGCGCCTCTGTGAAAGAGCACTTGGAAAAACAGTCTTTTTCGTGCAACTTCACCTGATATTCAAAATTACTTAACTTCAAGTGTGAATGCCGTCATTACACATAGAATTAAAAAACAAATTGCTGATGCTTTCTTTGTTTCATTAATATCAGATGAAACTGTTGACAGTAATAGCGAAGATCAACTCTGTACAATTCGTTACATGGTGTTGATGGAAATGTTGAAGAGACGTTTATTTGATTTACAGATGCAAGTGACAGAAAAGCAGATTTTCTTTTGAATAGTACTCACATTGTCGAATATTTCTTTCAGACAATGATAAAAGATGAAAACTCCGAAGGGCATTTTATTTAGGTTGGGTAGTATTTTAACGAATTTTACAATATTCGTTGGGTTACATATTTAAGCCTGATAGTCAGGCTACGCCACTTATTAAAATAATTATACTCGTATTTAGGATTTTGCTACATACGTTTTCATAATAATTTGTGGACGCACTACCACACGAATATATTTTTTCACATACGTTAACTTTGCTTATTTAACATCCACACTTGTGAAATAAACTCCATATGTAACTAATTTTCATCCCTTTATTCACTTTAGGGTTTTTTCCGCACTAATTGGTAGGAATATTAACGAATATCATTAATATTATATATTATTATATCATATCATATATCATATTACATTATATTATTAATATTATAATATTAATATTGTCGCAATATTAACGAAATATTTCATATTTGTGTCAGCAGTTGATATAGTGCAGGTTGGGGAACTGAGCATAGCCTGTTCACAGCCTTGTACTGATAACTGTATGCTTCGCACAGCGATGTCCAACCTTGTCTCTTTAGAGACGCTTACGTAATTAGCTGCTGCTTCCCCACCTCCGACCTTCAGTAGTGCCTGTGAGTGTAAAATCACAACCAGTCAGTATCCTGTGAAGGACACAAACAGGCGATTCCATGGCAGTTTCTTAGTCATAACTTGAATTTTCTGGGAATAACCTCAGAAGACCTCTTCACTCTAGATGATTTTTGCATAAATGGTAAACAATGAGACAAAAAACAAAAGGATATAACACATAATTTATGTTAAATACTTTTTTCTTTCCGAGATATTCTTTATTACTTGTTTGAATTTTCCAATACCTTCTCTCAAACAGGAATATGTTTTTCGTTTTTTATCTGTTGGCCTTGCAAAGAGAACGGAATTTCAAAGGCATTGCATACCAACCACCTCTTAAAAACATTTCACTATCGGTTAAAGCCTACTGTATTATTAGCAGTAAGTTACTTTCTGAAAATGCTTATGTCGATTAAAATCTAGTAGATAGAGAAATAAACATTTACATGAATAGTGTGTAGAAGAGTGAGTATAACTCTACATATATTTGTGAACAGGGTTTCTTCAAATTGAACTATATTAGAAGTCTGTATATATCGCAATATGTTACGCGACGATCACTTGGTGTATCTTCTAAGGCTATGCACTTCGACTTTGTCACCAAATATTGATAGAATTCTTGAACATAAGCAGTACCAAACAAGTCACTAATGAACAGATGTTTATCGCATAAGATTTGAAAGTGCTTTCGTAAATCAAACGCAATGTATATACCTTTAACCAAACCATCACTGCAACATAATGTAGGTATGTCTGAGTGGCAAAGTCCACATAAAGTGAAAAGAGGTAAGTCCAACCTCCCCTCTTTCGCAAACGCTTACATTGCTGGTTTAGCAGATAAAAAATGAAGATCGCTCAAGGTGTTCCGCGAATCGACCCGGGTTATTATAATGCAATATGCTGTTGAGAAGCAGTGCAGTGCATTTAGTTCAGGCCTTGTTAACGAGTACTTCTGAGCATGCGCAGTGAATGAAGTTACTGTTTCAGTTACTTTTGCAACCATTAATAGATAACTCGTTATTTTCTGTTCTCCTGGATTTTGCAAACGTTACTGGGTGGCTAGTTCTTTCTATCCCGTAATTTGTATAAGCGTTACTGGTTATCTAATTAGTTTATGTCCGTGTTGTTTTTGTAACCGTTGAGGGATAAATAGTTTCTGCTCCCGTTACTAGATAGCCAGCTATTTTCTACGCCGTGTATCTGCTACATGGTAGCTAGTTTTATTTCCGTTACTTTTGTAATCGTTATCAAGTAATTAATTTACCACGTTTTCCTCACTACTTTTATAACCACTATTGGTGTCCGAGGATCCCCACTGTTTTTGTAATTTACGCTGAGTAGTTTATAATCGTTATTGGATAACATTTTACTTTCTCTACTGCGTATAGTAAATAGCGGAAGTATTGCAGTCCACCCAAAAATTCGATGTCGAGGTTTCACCGGAAATATATGTTTTGAGGCCCTCTGAATAAAAAAAAAGCATTTTTATAAAAAGGTCCGTGTGTGTGTGGGTGTGGGTGTGTGTGTGGGTGTGTGTGTGTGTGTGTGCGCGCGCGCGCGCGCGCGTGTGTGTCTGTGGACAGCATAACTCAAAAACGGAAAGTCGGTTAAAAACCAAAGTTGGTATTTAAGTTTAACATCTTTTAAGGATGCGACAAATAGATTTTGAAGAAAATTCCTCCACCCTAAACTACCCCTTATATGGAAAATGTTTTAAAAAAAATTTATTTTCTTGAAAATGGCTCTAATAATTTTGATTAAAATGCCATATGTTTAAGACATTTTTATAACAAATTAAATGTATATCTTCAATTTTCTGGCTATAGCACATGCAGTCCTATTTACTCTGGATGACTTTTGCATAACTGGTAAACCGTTAGAGATGCAAATTTTACAATAAAAAACATGTAGATCTTGCTAAAACACACAGTTTATGTCTAAATAATACTTATTTTGTAGACTGAACAATTTCGGAGATATTCCTTGTAACTTGTGTGTGTTTTGGAGAACTTATACTTCTGTCAAATGGAACATCGTTATTCATTTTTATGTTAACCGTGCAAAGAGAACGGAATTTGAAAGCTTTAAAAGATTTGACTGTCGCTAAAAGTATAATGTAGTCCCATGTTCCCCTTGTACCTACAAGAAGATAAACAATAAGATAATTTCTGCAAATGTTTATCTCAACTAACACGAAGAAGATATAGGAATGAGTTCGTAAGAATCGTTAGTATGAGAGTAGAGAAAGTCATGTGAGTGCAACACATCAGATTTTTTTCTGCTTCAGGGACACTGGGAGTGAAATTTGAAAGTTCCACATTTTTTGATAGATTTTTCTGAAAATTTTACTGTGTTTGTATTTATATGAGAATAGGAGGTATACCAAATTCCATTAAAATTGGATAATTCGTTTATGATATATAAATTATTTTATGAATTTAATAGGCACATTTTCAAAATAGAGCTCGCGTCTATTGACTTTTCAAAATTCATTTATATTGTCAGAACTGATACTCTAAAACATGGGTAACAATTGTATGGAGAGATATTTCAAATACGTTTGCTGATTATGCTGTACATATTTTTTTTAATAACAAAGAAAATTTAATCTTAAAAAATATTGATTTTTTTCATACAAAAAAATGTTTTTGGAATTCATGTTAATGATAACATCAATATTGAATCATAGTTTTGTTTAGCTGCTATTTATGAATACTTTTGGAAATGTTCATTGAATTTGAAGCAAAACTCAGGCGCGACCTTCTTTTGGAATGTGCACAAATGTAGTTTTGAGAAAAACAGGCTTTTATATAGGAACATGCTGTGTACGTTAAGGGAAGAGCACTACTTGAGAGGGCCGTAATGACCACATGGAGTGGGGGATATGAAAAATGTTAGCTGATCCAAATGCACCGGTGTTCCAGGAACATTTTAAGGTAAAAAACAATTTTCGACTTTTTGACAATTTTGATCAAAATTTCACTCCCAGTGTCCCTTCAGTTACTTTTATAACCACCAGTGAGTATGTAGTTTATTTTCTATTGTGGTTACTTGTATAACCATTGCTGGATAGCTGGTTACTTTGTGTTTCCGTTAGTTTTATATCCGTTACGTTGGTTGATTCTTGGCCATGCCTAATTGCTTGCTCTGAATCAACAAAGCAAGTCAAGTTTACACAGACCGAAGTTGGCGCCGCTGGCTGCTGCTTACCAAACAAATTGTGGCGACGCAGGTTACATATTAAGCAGTATCTTCATTAGCACACAGATGTCAAAGGTTAAAGAGACAGACTTACTTCCAAGGTAACGAACACATGTAGCTCGTCTTATGTCAATGTATTCAGTGTTGTCAACCTGGAAACAACAAACTTTGGTAGACTAGGAAGAAAAGTATCGGTAGAGTGAAAGAAAAACCGGTCTTTTATAAAATTTCGATTTCAGCATTTAAGGAAAGTTATATAATAATACTTGTAATAATAACAACAATAATAATATGCAGAGTTTCAATGTTTGCACATCTTTCTGTGACTAAAGAACGTTCTTTCACCACTCATCCGTATCCATCCATTCCATTTCTTCCAATCCTCTTGCTCTCATTCCCGTTCTTATTTCCAACATACATGAGTTTCGAAATCTCCCTTTTCTTCTTCTCCTTCTCCTCCTCTTTCTTCTTCTTCTTCTTTATCTCCTCCTTCTCCTTCTTCTACTTCTTCTTGTTCTTGTTCTACTTCTTCTTCTTCTTCTTCTTCTTCTTCTCCTTCTTCTCCTTCTCCTTCTTCTCCTTCTCCTTCTTCTCCTCCTTCTTGTCCTTGTTCTACTTCTTCTTCTTCATCTTCTTCTCCTCCTCCTCCAACTCAGTTGTTTATATCTTACATAGTCTAAAATTCGGTTCTTATTATTCATTTTTCTCTTATAACATTATTTCTTATTCTTGCAATCTTGAACTTCTCGCTGACCTTCTTAGAAAATCCATTTCCATTGGCATAAGTTTTGATTCTAAATTTTTGTTAAATTTCCATGTTTCAGCTCCATATGTGACAATAGTTTTCACTATTGTTATTTGTAATTTATTCTTCCTACTCATATGTCTCTTCCACAGGATACAATTCAGTTCTGATGTTATAATTTTACCTTTATTGATTCTGTTCTTAATGTCATTCTCCTGCTTATCTTCTTTATATATTTTTACTCCAATACTTAAATTCTTCACATCCTTTAATATAACTTTTCTGTTCTTCCAGAATTAAATCTTTGGTTTCTGTTCCACTTTCCATATAAAAGTTAATTATGAATTTATTTGCAGCCTCCATTTATGATATTCTTCTAGTAACTTTCTTAGCATAAATTGCATATCTTCATATTCTTGCGCAGTTACTACCTGATCGTCCGCAAATAACTGTGTATATATTGTGTCCACTGATCTATCTCTAATTGGTACTCCCAATCCTGAACATCTTTTGTTCCAATTTGATAATGCTTTATGTATAATAATAATAATAATAATAATAATAATAATAATAATAATAATAATAATAATAATAATAATAATAATAATAATAATAATAATAATGATAATTTTTAAACATCACCTAGTCTCTGTATGTTATACTGCAAATATACTAGTGCAGTGATCTACTGATTTGTACTTCTCCAGACAGAAATGAATACTAATGATCAGAGACCGGAACTTAGGTAGAATGCCTTTTTAAATGTGTCAAATCTATCTTCAATTTTAAAGTGAATCTGTACGAATTATACCTTTGTGATTGAAATGCCACAGTTTCACGTTGCCTTTTTAAATATAAATGCTTATTTTACGAAATAAATACTTTTATTGCCTTTATTTCATTATTTATCTGGATAAACATAGAAACATTTAAAAAATGCTATAAGGTGACAATTCTGTTGCAGTTGAAATGGATGCTACAATGATGCTATGTTTTAGATTTGCTCCAATAACCTCTGTCGATGTTGAGAGGTCATTATGTCATATGAAAAATGTGTTATCTGAAGGGAGACTCAACATGACCCCAGAGAACTTAAAAAAGCATTTGCTTGTCATGTGCAACGAATAAGGCATTGCAATGCACAGACCTTTTTAAAAAAAATATATATATTTCATATTTGTGTCAATTACAACACTAGCATTTTGTTTACAACTTTGAAGTTCTTTAAAATATGACGATCGAGTTATTGAATATGTAATCTATTAAATAAATGGGATTTTTTAAATTTCCTTTTATTCCCTGTTTTAGTATTTATAGTGTCCTTTTTCCTGCCTATTTTAATGATTTATAATGCATAAACTTCCGGCCTCTGCTAATGATGAACTTGAATGAATGAAAATTGCTGATGCAACTGATGGCGTCTAGCATAATACATAGAAACTCGGTGTTGTTTAAAAATAAACAGCTGTTTATGTGTTATTGCTAAGGAAAGAAAATACCGAAGAGTCCAACTAAACAAGTTACAACTCACAGCAAATTAAAGAAATTTGTATCATTTTTCCATTCACTTCACTTCATATATTCATTGATGACGACAGTGCTTTGTTGAGCATATACAATTATAAATAACACAAGTGATTATATCTGCCTTTGGTTCCATAATAAAAATTAAAAGATCTGATGTGTTGCACTCACATGACTTTCTCTACTCTTGGACAAACTATTCTTACAAACATTTATTGCTCTAAACATTTGTAGAAATTATTTGATAGCTAATTTTCTTGTAAGTGCAAGTGCTTTAAGCGACAGTCAAATGTTTTAAGAGTGACCATAAAAATGAATAACGACCTCCCATTTGAGAACGCCTGTAAGTCTTGCAACATTATGACGAATAACAAGGAATATCTCCGAAATGGTTCACTTCACAAAAAACATCATTTAACATAAATCGTGTGTTTTTATATAGTAAAATTTGATCGATCTCTTACGGTTTACCAGTTATACAAAAGTTATCTAGAATAAGCAGGACTACATGGGCTATAGCCAAACAATTCAAAATATACATCTCATTTACCATAAAAATATATTAAACAAATGGCATTTTAATCAAAATCGTTAGCGCCATTTTTGAGAGAATTAAAATTTTTGAAAAATTGACCATCTAAAGGGTAGTTTAGGGTGGAGCAATTTTGTTTACAATCTTCGTGTCTTATCCTTATAGTATATTAAACTTAACTACCAACTTTGGTTTTTAAACGACTTTTCATTTTTGAGTTATGCTGTTCACAGACACACACACACACACACACACACACACACACACACACACACACACACACACACGCACGCACGCACGCGCGGACCTTTTTCTAATTTTTTTTTAATACAATACTTCTCCTACCTATAGGTACGTAGTGAAGAAAGTAAAAACTAAAAGTTATAAAAAATCGGTATAAAGTAATATGTTTCAGTAGATTCGTCAGCTATTGTGCGATTTCGGCTAATCTATCCTAAAAACAGTAGGGTTGGTAGTACTAATGATATACACCATAAGACCAAAAAAAAAAAAAAGAAAAAGAAAAAATTAGAGCAGACTCTGGAAGCGTATGTTTGTCTAACTCCATGTCGTTTCTGCGGCCGGTTTACAATGGTGTCTTTAGCGTCGTTCTGTTGTCATTTCTCATATTGAGTGTCAACTATTCAATGTGAGCGGATGGACTTAGACAAATATACGCTTCCAGAATCTGCTCATTTTTGGTCTTAAGGTGTATATCACACGTCCTTGAGATGACTTGATTCCTATAGACCTGGCACACAGCTGCCATGAACATGCTAATAGTGTGTGCCGTGGCACCATCTTGTTGGAAAATATTTTTCTCTTCCCTGGTAAACCTCAAACACAACATTTCAGAAAAGTTAATCGTATTTCATCTCAAACTTTACAAAAACTGACAGGCGGCATGCATTACAAGCTAAGAGATTGTCTTCGCAGAAATGGAAGTCATTTGCGGCACATAATTTTTAATTAATAATTTTTCCCCCAGTTTGCATAAAATGATGCTCATTGTCTCATTATATTAATAAATACTTAATTCCTACTACACAGTTGTAATTTTGTAGCTTCATTGTATCACTCCGCATTTATTTTATTCGGATAATCCTGCGGCCTGTATTTACCAAACTGTATGACGTTAAATTTATGATGTCCCAAAAGTCGCTTCCACGCAAAATGAGAAACTACAAAGACATGGAAACAACACGCGTGCAAAATGCCTTCCAGTTAATTCAATATATTTTTCACGACACTGTTTTACATTATTAACCAAATGAGAATTAATTGTTTTGTCACACTTGCAAAGACTGGTGCTTTACCGGGAGAAAAGCGAGTTGGAGAATTTTATGCCATGTCAGTCCGTTGCCATAGTATTCAGTTGCGTTGTAGTGTTTAACGCCCGCTTTTACTACTACGGCACCGCAGGCGGTGACACTGATGATACATGAAGATGGAGCACCGGTGGAATGAGATGGCGGGGGAAACCGGAGTACCCGGAGAAAACCCGCCCTGACGCCGCTTCGTCCACCACGAATACCACATGCGGGTCCCTGGGATCGAACCCGGGCCGCCTAGGTGGTAGGCGAGCGCGCTAACCGCTCGGCCACGGCGCCGCCATAGTATTCAGTGATTAGAACAGCCAGACGGGGACCGAAAGTTCCGTGGTTCAAATCCAGGCAATGGCTTTGAATTTTTCAGTCTCATTCTAACCTTTCCATTACTAACCAAATGTTTACACATACATCTTTATTCATTTGACAGAGTGGATAGACCTCTTTAATTGGCAGATATTAAGAAATAAAGCAATACCATCCCACTTGATAAGAATAATACAAAACCTATAAATAAATAACAAAATACAACTGAAAAAGTCCCGTAATAACATTGTGACAGAAACAGGTAGTGTTCAAATTAAGTCAAATTGCATTAGATTTTAACATGAAAATATCGGTTAAAAAAGCAAAAACAATGGCATTTATTCCACTTCAACCAATAGGAGTCATGTTGGTGTTCCATAAAAAAATAGTGGAACAGGTTAACACTTTTAAATATTTAGGCTGTCCAGTAACACTTAAGGAAAAGTGCGAAATTGGGGAAAAAATACATAAATGTAATTATTTCTGTGGTAGAATACGCAGAACACTGGGAAGAAAAGTGAGAAAGGAAACACAGCTTAATTATTATAAAGTGATGGCAGTTCCAACTTTATTATACGACTGTAAATCTTGAGTTTTAACAAAAAATCTGGAGAAACGAATAGAAACGAGATGCAATTAGTTAAATACGTTGCTGGATATACATTGTTAGATAAAAGAAGAAATTAGACAAGAACTAAAAAGAAATTAGACAAGAACTAAAAAAAAATCTGATGTGTTACACTCACATGACTTTCTCTACTCTTGTGCTAACCATTCTTACAAACTAATATTCCTATATCTCCATGTTAGTTAAGATAAACATTTCTACAAATTATCTTATTGTTTATTTCCTTGTAGGTGCAACGGGAACTTAGAATACAGTAGACTTTTTGCGATTGTCAAATGTTTTAAATGTTTGAGATTCTGTTGATATTGCACACTTAACATATAAAAAATGAACAACGATGATCCATTTCATGGAAGTTCTAAGTTTACCGAAACTCACACACATAACATGGAATATCTCCGAAACGGTTCACCCTACAAGAAAATTTATTGAGACATAAATTGTGTATTTTGGCAAGATCTACATTTTTTGTATAGTATGATTTGGTCTATCTCTAACGGTTTACCAGTTATGCAAAAGTCGTCCAGAGTAAATACGACTACAGGGGCTACAGCCAGAAAATTCAAGATATACATTTCATTTGTCATAAAAATATCTCAAACATATGACATTTTAATCAAAATCGTTAGAGCCATTTTCAAGGAAATCAAAATTTTCCAAAAATTTTCCATGTAAAGGGTAGTTTAGGGTGGGGCTATTTTCTTCAAAATCTTCGTGTCGCATCCTTGAAAGACATTAAACTTAAATACCAACTTTGGTTTTTGACCGACTTTTCGTTTTTGAGTTATGCTGTCCACATACTGACAGGCTGACACACACACACACACACACACACACACACACACACACACACACACACACACACACACACACACACACGGACCTTTTTCTAACAATGCTTTTTTTGGATTCAGGGGGCCTCAAAACATTTATTTCCGGTGAAATCTCGACATCGAATTTTTGGGTGGAATACAATACTTCCCCTGCTTATCAGTAGAGAAAGTAATAGACAGTATTATACAGTACATAAAAAATACCAACAAAATCGAAAAGACCATATAAACAACATGCCAGTAACACGAATTACAAAACCAGTAATGAAGTATAGTCCAATAGAGAGCACGGAGTGACACTTCTACGGAGAGTCATTTTCACGGAGCTTTCTCCACTACCTTGTGAGTCGGAAGTGGAATGTTGTTGAATAACCGGTTTTGGAATGACAATTTTCAGGTATAATATTCATATGTTTAACACCTGGTTTAAATTACACAAAAAATGTTTATAGTTGCAGAATACAAAAGGTTCACTTATGAGTATATTTGCAGTAAATGTTAGCAATGTAATTTCTAGATAATGACGTATTAGGGCATCACCAAGTAGTATCAAATTGCCTTAGATTACTTTACGACGCCCGTTATGAATAACTAAAGGTTTTCCTTTGGTAGTTTCACTGAACTCTGTATCACTTGCATTAATTGACACTCGGATAGGTATCAACTGTTGTCAGCGAGTACCACCCCCAAATCACTACCTGCCAGCCACACATCCCAACATTTGTAGCTCTCGAGTGAACATTCTAACAATAACTTCGTACAACTCTAACTTTCTAAATGGAATATTTTGGGCTCTGTATACATTTCAACAAATTTCATCTCCGTATAAGTGTCACTTCGCACAACTGTCACAACCTCCTCCAATTGGAAGGAGGTCAATAGGGAGACCAGTAAAATGATGGCCAGAACAATTTCACGGTAGGGAGGGAGGGGGGCAGGGGGGGGAGCGAAAGTTGTACGCCTTCAAGAAGAAGATCTTCATCTTATATATTTAAACGAGCAATTCCTGTATATATACATATTTATTCCGTGCAACTTGGAAACGGCTCTAACGATTTCGATCAAATTTTGTATTCAGACAGGGTTTTGCCTTTTAAGTTCAGCTATATAGGTTTAATTCCCGAAAAAACGCGATTTTGCATAAAAAATAACATTTTTTATTCCCGCTTCTACAGTGCAATTCTTGTATATATATTCCCGGTATTTCAGAAACGACTCTAAAGATTTGATTAACTGTTTGTATACATGCATATTACCTTCACAGTGTTTTCTCTACTCACTTTTAGGTAACACATTCACATCTCTTTCTCTACTCACTCTTCTATAAACAATTTTCCATAAAAAACGTGATTTTGCGACTAAAATTGTTATTTAGTTAACGTTTTGACTTTCAGTTTATCTAAATAAGTATCTGCTCCCACAAAAAACCAAATTTCACAAACACAGGGGCGTAAAACGCCGAGCGAAGCTCGGTCGCCCAGGTACTTACTGTTTATTCATTCACAGTCTTCTTAAAGCATATACCAAAAAACAGCACTTTTTTACTTTCTGTACCACGTATAGCAAGGTAGATGAACTATTGCATTCCATTTAAAAATTCGATGTCGAGGTTTCACCGAAAATATGTTTTGAGACCCCCTGAATCCAAAAAGAGCATTTTTTAGAAAAAGCTCCGTCTGTGTGTGTGTGTGTGTGTGTGTGTGTGTGTGTGTGTGTGTGTGTGTGTGTGTGTCTGTCCGTCTATGTGTCAGTCTGTGGATAGCATAAATCAAAATTGTTATTTAAGTTTAATGTCTTTCAAAGATGCGACACGAAAATTTTGAAGAAAATTGCTCCACCCTAAACTACCTTTACATAGAAAATTTTTCGATTTTTTTTTTTTTTTTTTTTTTTTTTTTTTTTTTTTAATGGCTGTAACGATGTTGATTAAAACACCACATGTTTAGATATTTTTATGTATATCTTGAATTTTGTGGCTATAGCCCATGTAGTTCTATTTACTCTGGAGGACTTTTGCATAACTAGTAAACCGTAAGAGATAGACGAAATCTTACAATACAAAAAATGTGGATCTTGCTAAAACACACACTTAATGTCTGAATAATTTTTTTCTAGAGTGAACCATTTCGGAGATATTCCTTTTTATTTGTGTGAGTTTTGGAAAACATATTTCGTCGAATGGAACATCGTTATTCATTTTGTATATGTTAACCGTGCAAAGAGAACGGAATTTGAAAGCTTTAAAAGGGTTGACTATCCCTCAAAGTCTACTGTATTCCCATATTCCCCTTGCACCTACAAGAAAAACAATAAGGTAATTTCTGGAAATGCTTATCTCAACTAACACGAAGAAGATATAGGAATAAGAGATTGTAAGAATGGTTAGTACAAGAGTAGAGAAAGTCATGTGAGTGCAGTACATCAGATTTATTTTTTCAAAATTCCTCAGTGTAAAGTCTAATAGTGAAACCACATGATCTTCGGGGCCAAATCCCTTCCGAACCAGTCATGAAATTTCCACAGGTAAACTGTAGATAATAGGGTTAAGCATCATCTTCTTGCCTTAGGGAAGGATAAGGAATATCCTGGCTGGAGAAAAATTCCTACCTCCCCTGCCGGGAATCGAATCCGGGACCCTTAGACCAGCAGGCAGGTGCTCTACCAACTGCGCTACGGTCCAGCTCCAGATAATTCAAGATATACATTTTGTCTTGAAAATGTCTTAAATATACGATATTTTAATCAAAATCATTTTTGGTAGTGTTTAACGCCGCAGGCGGTGACACTGATATTATATGGTATGAAGATGGAGCACCGGTGGAATGAGATGGCGGGGGAAACCGGAGAACCCAGAGAAAACCCGCTCCTCCGCCGCCTTGTGCACCACAAACCCCACATGCGGTCGCCTGGGATCAAACCCGGACCGCTTTGATGATCAAAATCATTGGAGAAATTAAAATTTTCAAAATCTTTTCCACTTAAAGGGTAGTTTGAGGTGGGATGATTTCTTGAAAATCCCTTTGTCACAACCTTTTAAGACTGAAAACTTAAATGTGAGGCTCGCATTCGGCGAGTCCCAGGTTCGATTCACCTGCGGACGACTACTGTGACCCGTGGCATTTTCATGATTTCCCCGGGTCGGTAGGCGAATGCGGGGATTGTTCCTGTTCTACTATAACACTGACATTTCTGTGCGCATGGTTCCCTTCGTCTGTTTCAGGGTTGAAGGTGTTCGGCGTGTTGCGGTTGGACGGTAGAGAGGTTTGTTCCTGCCATTTAGGACACACGGCGTGCTTGGGTGGCGTCGGTTACGTTAGGGACCCTACCCATGCTTCCGCAGGTCGTCATGTGGATTGGATCGCACTTTGGATCTCTGCCTCCCTCTTAGGAGTAATGGCAGAACCACAAAGGGCCGTGAGGTGCTCAGCGGGGGCCCCTATGTTAGTCTTTTGTTTATCAGGGCGGAGCCCTAGCATTACTACATCTCTATTCGCATACAAATACTTGTGAGATTGTCTGTCTCACATAAACAGAAGTTAGCGAACAAGTGTTTGGCGCCCACATTAACCTGCGCACAAGAAATCATACCTACACGCCTTGCTAGAGATGAGATGGAATGGTAGACGAGGCCTTACGATATGTTCCATATTTAAAACCCCCAAGTACATGCATTAACAAGCCTTTGTGTACACTGGTTGTTAATCTGGGAACAAAACAAAGGCGGGCCGATGGCGATATGAAGTCATCGTCGTCGGAATATCGACCCCGTCCCACAATGCATGCAAGGATGGTGATGCAGTTCCAATATTTTATAACCCTGATTTACCGCGCTATTCTGGTAGGCTTCTATTTATACAGACGAGATAACATCGGGGTCGGTGCGATGTTCTGGAAGTGCGCTCTTCCTCGCAATCAATTAATCCGGTCGTCGTCGCTTAAGGCAAATCCGACAGTTTTGTGGACGCATCGGGCGGAAAATGCGCAAGTAGGACATACAAAACGTCCGTAACACGGAAATGTAGAATATTGTTATACGACAATAAACATACGCAATTAGCGATTCGACCGAACTTCTTACTGCAAAATGGTCATAAAGTTCGGATATATGGGCTTGAACAACTCAACTTTTTCTTTCTTTTTTCTCTCTATCACGTACGTAATAGGTAGACAAGGTACTGCATTGCACCCAAAAATTCTATACCGAAATTTCATTGTAAATATGCATTTTTAAGTACTCTGAACAAAAACGCACTTTTAATCTTTTTCCCAACTAAGTAGGGCAAGTGTGTGTGTGTGTGTGTGTGTGTGTGTGTGTGTGTGTGTGTGTGTGTGTGTGTGTGTGTGTGTGTGTGTGTGTGTGTGTGTGTGTTCCACCCAAAAATTCGATGCCAAGATTTCACCAGAAATGTTTTGAGGCCCCCTGAATCTAAAAAAAGCATTTTTAGAAAAAGGTACGTGTGTGTGTGTGTGTGTGTGTGTGTGTGTGTGTGTGTGTGTGTGTGTGTTCCACCCAAAAATTCGATGCCAAGATTTCACCAGAAATGTTTTGAGGCCCCCTGAATCTAAAAAAAGCATTTTTAGAAAAAGGTACGTGTGTGTGTGTGTGTGTGTGTGTGTGTGTGTGTGTGTGTGTGTGTGTGTGTGTGTGTGTGTGTGTGTGTGTGTGTGTGTGTGTGTGTGTGTGTGTGTGTGTGTGTGTGTGTGTGTGTGTGTGTGTGTGTGTGTGTGTGTGTGTGTGTGTGTGTGTGTGTGTGTGTGTGTGTGTGTGTGTGTGTGTGTGTGTGTGTGTGTGTGTGTGTGTGTGTGTGTGTGTGTGTGTGTGTGTGTGTGTGTGTGTGTGTGTGTGTGTGTGTGTGTGTGTGTGTGTGTGTGTGTGTGTGTGTGTGTGTGTGTGTGTGTGTGTGTGTGTGTGTGTGTGTGTGTGTGTGTGTGTGTGTGTGTGTGTGTGTGTGTGTGTGTGTGTGTGTGTGTGTGTGTGTGTGTGTGTGTGTGTGTGTGTGTGTGTGTGTGTGTGTGTGTGTGTGTGTGTGTGTGTGTGTGTGTGTGTGTGTGTGTGTGTGTGTGTGTGTGTGTGTGTGTGTGTGTGTGTGTGTGTGTGTGTGTGTGTGTGTGTGTGTGTGTGTGTGTGTGTGTGTGTGTGTGTGTGTGTGTGTGTGTGTGTGTGTGTGTGTGTGTGTGTGTGTGTGTGTGTGTGTGTGTGTGTGTGTGTGTGTGTGTGTGTGTGTGTGTGTGTGTGTGTGTGTGTGTGTGTGTGTGTGTGTGTGTGTGTGTGTGTGTGTGTGTGTGTGTGTGTGTGTGTGTGTGTGTGTGTGTGTGTGTGTGTGTGTGTGTGTGTGTGTGTGTGTGTGTGTGTGTGTGTGTGTGTGTGTGTGTGTGTGTGTGTGTGTGTGTGTGTGTGTGTGTGTGTGTGTGTGTGTGTGTGTGTGTGTGTGTGTGTGTGTGTGTGTGTGTGTGTGTGTGTGTGTGTGTGTGTGTGTGTGTGTGTGTGTGTGTGTGTGTGTGTGTGTGTGTGTGTGTGTGTGTGTGTGTGTGTGTGTGTGTGTGTGTGTGTGTGTGTGTGTGTGTGTGTGTGTGTGTGTGTGTGTGTGTGTGTGTGTGTGTGTGTGTGTGTGTGTGTGTGTGTGTGTGTGTGTGTGTGTGTGTGTGTGTGTGTGTGTGTGTGTGTGTGTGTGTGTGTGTGTGTGTGTGTGTGTGTGTGTGTGTGTGTGTGTGTGTGTGTGTGTGTGTGTGTACAGCATAACTCAAAAACGAAAAGTCGGTTAAAAACCACAGTTGGTATTTAAGTGCAATATCTTTCAACGATGCAACACGAAGACTTCCAAGAAAATTCCTCTACCGTAATCTACCTTTATATGAAAAATGTTTCAAACTTTTGATTTTCTCAAAAGTGGCTATAACGATTTTCATTAAAATACCATATGTTTAAGATATTTTTATAGAACATGAAATGTTTCCTTCAATGGTCTGTACCTGAACATCCTAATAATAAATTAATGTCATTTTCCTGTCATTACACATGGGGCATATTCCCTTCACATTCTTCCTTTCATTTCTCAAATTCCATATTTCCAATCGAAACCAAACAATCCCTTCTCTTTTGTTCGTAAGATATCTGTGTCCCTGATTCAGTTTTCAATTTCTTGTAAAAGCTTAGTGATTTTTTGTCTCTTATTGAGCACATAAAGTTTGCCAATCCATGTCTTCGATCCTTTCTCTTCTCCCTTTACCAATTTGTATCATAGGACTTACATATCCCCTAGCCCTCTAACATTAATAGATCTTTTGATTTTCCCGAGCCATGTATTTGTTTCTGAGGTTTCATAAATCACTTTCAGGTAACTCCGGGATTGTAAATAAATATTTTAATATTCTTTCAATCACTAGTCCACTTATGCACGTTTTTCTAGCTCCAATAAGCTTTTTGCATTTGTAATATTCTGGGGGACCTCAAAAATAGATTTGCAAAATATTTTGATTATTCGATCCCCACTTATCCAAACATTACTAATTCCCTATAATTCAATTCCATATGCGTATCTTTATTCTAGCAAAGCAACATAAATTCTTTCGTACCATTCGATAGACATAATAGTTGCTAAGTACAGACATTTTCTCACAGCTACCAACGCTAGTTTCCCCTTGGTTCCCGCTGTTCGACTTTGCTTCCCCCACTTTCGATCCTAACTTAACTCCTGAATAATTAAATTCTTTTACCACCTCAATTTCCCTATTATTTATAAACCATTTTCATTCTTGCTTAATTTACTACCTTTCTTAAGAATAACACTTTGGTTTTATTATAATTTGTTTTAACATTCCATTCATTACAATATCTTTATCTCCTCAATTGCTATTTTCATACCAATTGGCGTTACAAACTTATTATATTAAATTCACACACTCCCATTCATACTTAAAGACTCCAGGGAGGATGGGTAACAATTCCAGTTAAAGAAAAATTCCCACCCTTTCAGTCGAGAATCGAACCCGGGACACGTTGCACAGCAGACAGATGCTCTACTGACAGAAGGGGCCAGCCGACTGTATCTTGCATTTTCTGGCAATAGCCTGTGCAATCCTCTTTATTCTGGATAACTTTTGCATAACTGATAAACAGTAACAGATAGATGACCTCTTACAACATAAAATGTAAATCTTAAAGCACATAATTTATATCAAATATATACTTTTTGTGGAGATAACAATTTTCGAGATATTCCTTTTAATTGCTTGCTTTTTCAAACATGTATTCCTTTCTCAAGTAGGAAGTCGCTATTTATTTTCCTTATGTTTCGGCCATGCAAAGAGAACTCATAATAGATTTCGTAATCGCTTCAGACTACTGTATTCTATTCGCTTAATAATACCATTTCTACGAATGTTTATCTCGAATAACATTAAGTAGATAGAACAATAACACTTTGTAAGAATAGTTTGTTGAAGAATGCTTAGGGAAAGCCATGTGAATGTAACTGGAGGTTCGAAGTAACTTTTCTTATATAGGGATTATTTCCCAATCTTCCTAAGAACTGGAAGTATGCGTGAGAGAGTAAATTGTGTGCATGAATTTAGTGTTCAGAAACAAAAGCCAAATATAAACATGGCAGTAAAACGACTGAACATCATGTTGTTGAGCAATTGTTCCACAAGCAAAGCGCCGATAAGATCTTAGGTGTTAAAGGCCGCAAATAAATGGGACGGCTATTTTTATTTTCTCAGCCATGATAAGGTAATCTCTTTTTCTCTATTTTATATTACATCGCTGTAACTACGTGGTGATATCGCCACAGATCTGTTACCACATACTTCATGACTCGGACTCGGTATGTGGTGGATAGTTAAGTTTGTAGGTCTCATCCTTGTACCACGCCATCCTGTTTCGCCACGTGTACATCGATATCTTACAAGCAGGTGCAGCGCGACACGTTCGATAGAGGCCTTAGTGCTAAGCAACTGTATCTCTGCTTGTATTCGTGGCAAGCAGATGCAGCCTAACATGTATCCACAGAAGCCTTAGTGCCATGCAACTGCATCTCTGCTTCTATATGTGACGAGTAGATGGAGCCTAATACATGCTCACAAAAACCTTAGTGCTAGACAACTGTATATCTGCTACTACAAGCGCCAGAGAGCATTAGGCTGTCGTCCACTCTACCTGCTTTCATTATACGTAGATAGATGGCAGTGCATTCACTGTTACCATTCTCCTTTTCATTTACTTTTTTACTTTCTCTACTTAGTAGCTACGGGGAGTATTGTATTCGAACCAAAAATTCCATGTCGAGATTTCACTGGAAATATATGTTTCCAGACCCCCTGGATAAAAAAAAGTATTTTTAGAAAAAGGTCCGTGTCTGCGTGTCTTGACTATCTATCTGTCTGTCTGTCAGTGAACAACAGAACTCAAAACGAAAAGTCGGTTAAAAACCAAAGTTGGGAATTAAATTTAATACTTTTCAGGGATGCGACACAAAGATTTTGAAGAAAATTGATCCATCCTAAACTAAACTTTATATAGAAAATGTTTCGCAAATTTTGTTTCTTAAAAGTGACTAACGATTTTGATTAAAATTCTGTATGTTCAAGATATTTTTAGGTAAATCAAATGTATATTTTGAATTTTCTCGCTATAGTCCACGTAGTCCTGTTTATTCTTGATGACTTTCGCATAACTGGTAAACCGTAAGAGATAGACCAAATCTTATTGCACAAAAAATGTAGATCTTGTTAAAATACACCGGGTCCTAATGATGCACCTGTCGATGGGTTCATAAACCCTACTAATTACTCACTCGTTAAAACACAATTTATGTCCACATGCATTTTTTGTGGAGAAAACCATTTAGGAGTTATGTTATTGTTATTTGTGTGAGTTTTCCAATACTTATACTTTCCTCAAATGGAAGCTCGTTATTCACTTTTTTTTCTCTTGACCGTGTAAAGAGAACGGAATTTGTAAGCCTTCATATAACAACCAGCTTTAAAGGATTTAATTATCGCTCAGAGCCTACTGTATTCTAATATTCCCCTTGTACCTACAAGGAAATAAGCAATAAGATAATTTGTACAAATGTTTATCTCAACTAACGCGAAGAAGATATAGGAATAAGAGTTTGTAAGAATGATTAGTACAAGAGTAGAGAAAGTCATGTGAGTGCAACACATCAGATTTTTTAGACTTAAGGTGGAACTTTGAATCGTATTAAATATCCAATCCGGTATTTAATTCGGTGACTGAAGGAAACCAGGATGAAGCCTTAGTCAGATGGGTCGGCTGGCGGGATTCGAGCCCGGGACCTTACGAATGCAGGCCCCTGACGTGGCCAGCCGAGTCATCTCTCTCAGTGATGAACTATGTATATATACTCAAAAATTCGATATTGTGATTTTATCAAACAGAAATGTTTTGAGCTTAACTGAACACAAAATAAAGCATTCGTCTGTGTTACACTCATATGAGTTTCTCTACTCCTTCTTCAACAAACTATTCTTTTCTACTTTAATTAAAAATCTCAGCCGTACAATAGTTGTGCATATTTATACAGTAAACAATTACCCTGATAGACGAGTTTGGGTTGAAACGTTTATCATTCACTTTTATTTTGTTCAGCGAAACACTTCGTAAATGATTTGTGTTCTCAAAGGTCGCTCACTTGAAAGCGACTTTCCGCATTTTACGTCTTTCACATGCAACTGAAAATAACCCGAGCCCGGCAGTATATATCAGCACATACACACTCAGTTGAGCAGATAACCGTAATTTTATTGGTGGTATTTTTACTTTCTCTACTCCCTATAGTAAAGTAGGCGAAGTATTGTATTCCACCCAAAAATTCAATGTTGAGAGTTCACCGGAAATATATGTTTTGAGGTCTCCTGAATCAAAACAAAAGCATTTTTAGAAAAAGGCCCGTATGTGTGTGTGTGCGTGCGTGCGTGTGTGTGTGTGCGTGAGTGAGTGCGTGCGTGTGTGTGTATGTGTGTGTGTGTGTCACTCTGGACAGCATAACTCAAGAACGAAAAGTCCGTTAAAAATCAAAGTTGGTATTTAAGTTTAATGTCTTTCAAGGATGCGACACGAAGATTTTGAAGAAAATTCCTCTACCCTATACTACCTTTTACATAAAAACTTTTTCGAACATTTTTATTTTCTTGAAAATGACTAACAATTCTGATTAAAATGCCATATGTTTGAGATATTTTTATGACAAATGAAATCTATATCTTGAATTTTCTGGCTATAGCCCATGTAGTGCTATATATTCTGTATGACTTTCCAATAACTGGTAAACCGTAAAAGATAGAATAAATTTTACTCTACAAAACTGTAGATCAATTTATTTCCAATTAAATTTTTTGTAGAGTGAACCATTTCGGATATATTTCTCGTTATTTGTGTAAGTTTTGGAGAACTTAAACTCCTGCCAAATGGAACATCGCTAATCGTTTTTTTTACTTTCTCTACTGCTAAGTAGGGGAAGTATTGTATTCCACCCAAAAATTCGGATTTCACCGGAAATATGTTTTGAAGCCCCCTGAACAAAAAAAAAAAAAAAAAAAAAAAGCATTTTTAGAAAAAGGTCCGTGTGTGTGTGTCTGTGTGTCAGTCTGTGGACAGCATTGCTCAAAAACGAAAAGTCGGTTAAAAACCAAAGTTGGTATTTAAGTTTATTGTCATTCAAGGATGCGACACGAAGATTTTGAAGAAAATAGCCCCACCCTAAACTACCCTTTACATGGAACATTTTTCGAAAATTTTGATTTTCTTGAAAATGGCTCTAACGATTTTGATTAAAATGTCATATGTTTGAGATATTTTTATGACAAATGAAATGTATATTTTCAATTTTCTGGCTATAGCCCCTGTAGTCGTATTTACTCTGGACGAATTTTGCATAACTGGTAAACCGTTAGAGATAGACCAAATTATACTATACAAAAAATATAGATCTTGCTAAAATACACAATTTATGTCTCAATAAATTCTCTTGTAGGGTGAACCATTTCGGAGATATTCCTTGTTATGTGTGTGAGTTTCGGAAAACTTAGAACTTTAGCGAAATGCAACAACGTTGTTCATTTTTTATATGTTAATCGTGCAAAGAGAACGGAATCTCAAAAGTCAAAAAGATTTGACTGTCGCACAAAGCCTTCTGTATTCTAATATTCCCCTTGCACCTACAAGGACATAAGCAGTAAGATAATTTGTACGAATGTTTATCTTAACTAATATGGAGATGTAGGAATAAGAGTTTGTTAGAATGGTTAACACAAGAGTAGAGAAAGTCATGTGAGTGTAACACATCAGATTTTTTTACTTATGTCAACCGTGCAAAAGAATGGAATTTGAAAGCTTTAAAAGATTTGACTATCGCTCAAAGCCTTCTGTATTCTCATACTCTCCTTTCACCTACAAGAGAATAAACAATAAGATAGTTTGTACAAATGTTTATCTCAACTAGCACGAAGAAGATAGAAGCATAAAAGTTTGTAAGAATGGTTAGTACAAGAGTAGAGAATGTCAGTGTTCCACAACGAACACTGGAGTTTGAAAATCAAGCCGTAACGTCTGACCATTCAACATTCGTAGCCAAAACCTAACTGGCATGCAGAATGACTGAATAATTAACAGGTTAAAAGTGCCTTCAGCTGTATAACACTCGTCGAATGACGCCATGATACGTAATAGAATATTTATGTACAAGAGCAGTGTGTATACAGTTTTGGTTATAGAGTTGTGCTCTACCAAAACCACTGTTCGGCAGGTTTGCTACAGTACATAAATGACGTAATAAATGATAGGATTACCAGTAGTATTGGTAGGGAAATAAACATAATACAAAGTTAATCAGGAATTCAAATATAGTGATCTCCAAAAACTGTGACATACACGCCAGGGGTGCTCAACAAGCGAGCACAGGCTCGGTTCCCCTACACAAGGCAAGCAGAACCAGATCTGCTAGTCAGAGGCGGATGGCGCGGAGTATATATACGAGTACATACAATTCAATGGAAGAACGAATATTTTTGTTTTCGAGATGAAGATGATTAAGTTAAGTGCCTGATTTGTAACACTGTCAGATTTCTACCATTTTCCTTGCTTACGTTCCGTGTTCACGATAAACGTTATTCTCCTGGACAAACACAACGAACTTTTGAAGCAGCTGTACGACATATTCTCTTCACATTTTGAAGACCTAAAAACATTTGAAACCAAAATACAATTATTTTGTACTCTTTTGAAGTTTCCATGTAGTGAGGCTTCACACGAGTTACAAAACATGAAACTACTTGCATTGCAGAATTCCACGACCGTAAAATGTTCTAAGAAAGAAGGGTGGGAATTATTTAGGTCTCTGTCCTGCTGCTGTGAGTATCCGAGATTACGTTTGTTTGTTTGTATGCAGTCTTTGGCTCCACTTATATCTGCGGACAAACATTTTCAAAAATGAACTACATTAAAAGTGAGTATCACAGTAAATAAGTGACAATCACCTTGCTTGTCTTTTGAGACTGTGCACTTCATCTTTTGCACCAAATACTGAAGACCTCCTGGAACGTAAATCGAGCCAAAAAGGTATCCTCAGAAATATCGTGGGTTAATCAGCAGTAGAATTGAATTAGTACGCATTTGATTTCCTGTACGTAAGAATGTGCCGCCACTGGAACTTAGTAACCACAGATAAATGCATCATTCTGTCCCAGTGGGTGGAAGGAGGTGATTTCAACCTCCCCTAACTTGCCTGCGGTTGAGCACTTTTGATATATGCTCTCTCAGTTTCGAGTAGGTTCATAGTTCAATGGTTCCGGTTTCCAAAGTAATCTAGTAAAACATGATCAAAAAAGGTAAACACGCGAGTAATATGAGTTAACGCCCGATAGGTAGGCAACACACGTAACGTACAGGTAATGCGGGTAGGTTCTTAACCGACCAATTTTACTAGGAAAACTACCGTACTTATTACTTATGATAGTGTAGGGCAACTTGCAGTAGTTTCCCAACTCTAGTTGTTATCCACTGGTAATACCAACCTATGTTTAGATTCATTACATTAGATATATTGGTCCTTTTATTTTGAATCTTCTGTTGCCGTGGTTAGTTGGTATTTGTAGTAGTAAAGGATTGGTGTGTCGTAGAACTGACTTGTGGAGTATCCTGTAGCTATTTCGGAGGTTTGTAGAAACCTTCAGAATCCCTAGAACACAATGAAGCGTGGTGTTGGGCATATACCAAGGTCCATCAGTTATAATTCAGAGAAATCTGTTCTGCACAGTTTGTATTGGGATTTGCAATGATGAAGCGGTACCCCAGATTGCATATATGTGTAGGAAGGAAGAGAGAATTGTATATCAGTCTTTTGTACTGCAAAGCAAGTGAGGATTTCTTAGATATGGTCTTCAGAAGGGAATGGATTACCTGATTTTCTGAACAAGTTAGCGATGTGGCCATTCTATGTGCATCTTCTATCTAAAATTAAGCCAAGATATCTAACATTTTGTGATGTGGCAATTATTGCACCTTTTCGTTCAACAATGATCACTGATATTTGTCTTGATTTTGATTCTGAAGGATTCATATACCGGCTGCAAGGGAAGTCATTACATTAGTTTAAACAAGTGATATATCTCGGTATTGGGAACACATTCTGTGGCTTACGTTTTTGTCTCTGACCGTTTCCTACGGCGATATTTTAGTTTTGTCGAAAACAAGTTGACAACATAGCGGATTGTGTGAGTGTCACTTTCACTAGGTCAGCACATAAACAAACACCGTGGCGCTGCGTCTTGTGAACATAAACAAATACCGTGTCCTTCCATGTTTACTGTGCGAGTGTAGGCCAATCGGAATCGTTATCTCCCACAACATTACACCACCCTGCATCGTGTTTGCAAGCAACCGATGTGTTTATATCGAGAGACAGTTCGAATACCTGAGCAACCTCAACGCAACGTTGCCGAGTTATTGCATGTTTGAGAAAGCTGCTCTGAATGTCCCTTTAATTCTTTAAATAATTATTTCGAAACCCTGTGTGATGTCCCATAATTACTACCGAAGCTATGTCAGAAATAAGTTACTCTATACATCTTAAAAGTAACAAACTATTATCTTTGTACATTCTTGTGGAATTACGCATCCAATTTGGAACAAAAACTATTTATTTTCTCGAAATCCGCTGCTCAAAAAACAAAATGTCATTAGACTTTTTTGTTTGTAATGCTTCTATGAAGCATATATTAGAAGGAATGTAATAAGCTCCCCTCCACCCGGTATACTGATTCTCCTTGGTTTGCCCCACACATCGATTTCCTAAGCCGCCTGGCTGTTGATCCGCAGGTGCGTTTGCTCAGAATTGCAATGTCACCATCCGAATTTTTAGGTTCTAAAAAGTTAAAATAAGGTTTTATCTATCAGTATATTATGATTTTATAGGATCTTATATGTTCAGTTTAGGAATTCTTAGGAATTATGGAATGTGTATACGAGTATACCTATTTGTATAAATCACTGAGCGTGCTACTGTGTTAAAGACAATAACCTTAAATTGTAAAAAGTTAAATTTACAGTAACAATATGTATATGAAAGTATTAACTAGCAATACATATCCGGTTAGTATGGTACTGAAAACACAATTCACTTCAGTGTTATCATTTTGGTTCTTCTTTACCTGATTACCCTCCCCTTATGTAGGACTTACAAGTCAGTGCCTAGGGTCAGACGCCTGTCGGGGAGCACAGGAACCTATGGACCGGACAGAGTGAAGACCTGGAAGCAGGTGGTCAGCTCAGCATCAGGTATGAGAGTGAGGAAGAGGATGATATGAAATTCAGGCGAAATTGATGATTGGAAAGATGAAGATGGAGCAGTTGGTGGAATGAGTGGCGGGAGAAATCGAGAAAACCTGTCCAGACGCCGCTTCGTCCACCACGAATACCACATGTGGGATCAAACCCGGGCCGCCTTGGTGATAGCTGAACGGTCTAACACTCGGCCACGGCTAAAAAACAAAGAATTAAATTTGAACCCAACATACGCAAACGTTTTCAGAGCTCATTTTGCACTCTTTGTATGGCACTGAACCATAGAATGGCTGCTTTGAAAGATTCTCAGGTCCAAAAACTCTTGTCTTCCGCTAAAACGCGCTGAAAGCGGGGAAACTGTTCCACTTCACATGAGGTAAAAGGTGGGAACTTTATTTCGGTTATTTCTTTAGGGTTCTTGCACTTTTTCTCCACAGAGAACCCGACCGATTGTTGTTACGACCTTGAAATGACAGCGCAGCAGAACTGGGTTGTATAAAGTAGTTAATTGTTGGAACTCCCTATAATGAAGGATAATTGATACATAGTCAATAATGCTATTAAATGTTTGCCTCAAGTTTTAACCTATTGTTGCGTCATGCAAATGTCACACGTTTCAGGTATTTTGTGTGCCTCTGACAACCACATTCAACAATAGCCTAAGTTAGTAAAATGATAGATATAAATTGATGGCACCTTTTAATTACATTTATTATTGTATTTTGTCGGAATATAACACAGCATTTCATAAGATCATGATTGTTTAACATCTTCCTTATGCGAATGGTCTCTTTTTGCTTTGTAAATATTATATATAAATGTATTCTATTTGGTTAAATAATCGAATTAGGTATATTTAGATCCTATCACGAAAAATAGGTCTTTTAGGTCTTAACGTAAAATTGAAGTTTCTATCTAAAACATTAAAATAAACTCATATTTAGAGAAAGAAATCTTTTGTTTGTTCACGACACTGTCAATTGCCAGGATCATACCAACGCCGCCGGTGTGCCAGAATTTCGTTCCGGAGTTCTTTAACATACCACTAAATCTACTGGGGCTATCGTTTTAAGCACACTTAAAAACCATCGGTCTGGGCCCGGTTTGAACCCGCGACCTTGGAATTAGTAGACCAGCATCTAACCAACTGAGCCACTCCGACCGAGGTTATGAATAAAATTGGTCAAAACTTAAGAATCCGGGGCTTGGTAATCAACATAATGCCCAATAATCAAGTTTGCATATGTCGGAAAGTCGCGGTATACAAAACATATGGCGCGGTCCAAGAAGACTTCCTTGAGGTACACCAGATTTGCTTGCACGTGATTGTGACAAAGTTTATGGTTCTATCTACTTCATATTAACCTTTGCATAAATACCTTCATTACACATTTCATTGCATACACAGGAAACCGGAACGACAGTCAGATGTTTAAGCCGGCCATTGCTGGTCTTGGAAATTGCATGCTCTTTCCATGACATCGCGAGAAGCAATTGAATAACGAAAGCACTTTAAGAAATATTAAAGTATTGAACAATTATTCGAACCAATGAGAACGGATATCTCGAAAATGAATGATGCCACAAAACAAGTTATTGGATTTAAATTGCGTGTTTCAATAAAAAGATATGTACTTTTTCGGTTGTGGTAAGCATTTGTGTACCTCGTAGGGTTTACAAGCTACAGGAAAATACACAACATTACCTTCGAATGAAGAGGAGTGGCTATATATAAATATATAAATTCGCTCTGTGCTTTTTCGATACTTCGGTGGTGAATTTTATTTTAAAATCACAAAGTATTATTGCCGCAAGTAGAACATTTTAAAGGGTGGCAATGAGCACGTAAACAGTAGAGACGAAGACGGGGATACGGTCAGGAAGACCCTTCCTCAACTCCTGCTTATTCAGTGCAAAGTGCAAACCCAAACATTTAATTACCTCACTGCAAATCAAACAAGAACCTGACTAATTAACTGTTGAGTTGAATTTTCTAGGAAGTGCTTCTTGTCTGGAGATAACTAGAAATGTCAACGTAGGTAAACAGACAACTTATTTGGGAAAACCAAATGTGGGGTTAGGCCTAATGAGGTTGACCACCTGCTGTGAGCATTAGACTGCTCTCCTAACTAATTTAATATTTTTCAGTTGCTACCTCTACGTGACAGAAGATTTTGTGTTGTGTTTCATGCGATCTGTATTCTATTTCTTCAATATGAGTGAAGTGTGGAACTATTTTCAAATAGACCACCATTGTTACGATCACGCTATTTGTGGCATGTGTAAAAAGAGTTTTTCGCCTGGTGGAAAATCTCACAACACTAGTAACCTAAAATTAAAAAGTCACAACAGTGCTGAAAATTGCTTCTTCAGAGCATCTTAATAAAAAATTCTGCGGAAGTGGAAATTTAACTTCTGAAGAAGTAATAGTAGATGGACCTGTGACTCTTCTTTCACGGTCACGACGACATCAGGATCATCATCATCAGCATGATTCTCTCAACAGTCTCAACCTACACTTCAATCATTTATGGACAAGAAATCTGCATTTAAACCAGGTGATGGTCGGGCGTAAACAATTACCACAGAAATCGCTACAATGGTATGCAAAGATAACCAACACTGAGCATTGTTGAGAATGATGGATTTAAGCAGCTGACTAAGTATGTTGAACCTTCTCGTAAGCAAATATTTAATACAATAATTCCAGAACTTATGAAGAAGTGGAAAGAAGAGTATGAAAAGAGTTCCAAAATGCGAAAGCAGAGTTGTTACGACGGATATGTGGATATCAACAGCCTAAGACGATTATTTGTCACCGATCCTTTTGTAGACCTGGACTATAATCTTATACATATATGCATTGAAGTGATACCATTTGAGGAAGTGAGCGACACTGGTGAAAATATAGCCAATTTTTTAAAGAAAACTTTAGAAACTTGGGGTTTAATTGATAAATCAACGATTGTGGTTCATGATGACGGTCGCAATGTTGTAAGTGCTATGAAGTTAGAAAACTACTCACCTGTCGTGCATAGCTCATACATTCCAACTTGTTTTGAAGCATGGACTTTTCAGCAAGTCTCATTTCATCATGCAGGGAACTAGTTGGGAGTTTCAAACATTCCTCAAAATACACTAAGTTTCTCAAAGAGGCACAGAAGCATCTTTGTTTACCACGATACCACTTGATTCAGAATGAACCTACGCGAGGGAATTCAACTCTGCATATGCCAAGAAGACTTCAGCAGCAAAAGAGGGCCATAGTGTTTGCATCCTCTGACCTCTCCTTGCCAGTGAATCTTACAGTAACGCAGTGGAATCTTGTTAATATACTGATTGTCACGTTAAATATTTTCGATCAAGCAACACTCAGCGTAGGTTCATCTTCAGTGTCAGTGTCCGAAGTGATGCCCATTGTGACCAGTGTTATTTCTGATTTGGTAAAGCTGTCAGGCAGTAGATCAGGAATTGCAACTATTCGACAGTCATTGTTGGATGACATGAACGTGAGGTATAAATCCATTGGAGAACATGAAATATGTTCCATTGCAACCCTGTTGGATCCCCGCTTAAAAGGGCGAGTTTTTCGCAGGCTCAGTTCTCTCAGCTGTGCCAAAGACCGACTGGTGGACCTTGCTAACCAAGAGGAATAATACCTCTGATACCTATGTAGGGATAGTCGTGAAATACTGACATACTCGTAAAACTCGATTAGTTCAAAAGCTTTTCTTTATTTTATTTGAGATGTGCAAAGCCCGAGAAATTGGCAGGAATGTGATACCTGTCCAATAACCACTAAGCTACCATGGCCAACTTGCCAGTATGACATTAAATTCCCCAACCGATTCGCACTTTCTCGATAGACCACAAGGGAATTTCACATAAGATAAATACCCCAAGGACGACTTAGAATCGTAAGTATCTTATGTCCCGGGTTGAGTAACCTTTAGATAGTAATCATTATTTATTTATGCCAACAAACCTACTGCTGGTGTTTTTAAACACACAAGCGGCTCGATAAGCGGAAAATCCGTGGTTCAAATCCCGTTTATGGCATTGAATTTTTCAGTCCTGATTCCATCCCTTAAATTTTTCAATGCAAAATGAAACCAACGCTGTATTTTGTAGCTAATCTTCATACTATTGTAATCTAATTCAGTGCATTATTATGCGAGAAAAAGTTTTAGCAAGAAATAAATAAACTTTTATGTAAATTTCTAACTTTAAAAAATGATTAACTGGGATATTTATGTGGTATTGCATATTACCCTTCCTAATCCATATTTTTTGTTCAAAGTAAGCTATAAAGAAGTTTCTAAAAACGTTACGTTTATTTAATAAAAGCTTAATTAGTCTAATTATAATACTATTACCTCAAATATGGCGGGAATAAAAAGTAATATTCCATTTTACCCGAACTTGCTCTGATTGTTGATGTGAAGAATCTTTTCAGCCAATGCCAGTGCGCATGTGCTAACCTGCAAGCTTTAATGGCGGTGTTTCCTTGGCTACCGCCGACACAAGGCTCGTAAAATATAATGACGTTGGGACGCATCCGGCATTCCCCCTACAGATAAATTAAGATATGAACAAGTTTTACGAGGCACTGCTAAAAATCGCCATTTTGTGGCACGGCACAGTGCCGATACATCCCGTTTATTGCGTCATATACAGCATCCGCTCAGCTTTTCTCGTGATGAGAACGGAGGGGGAACACCCCACGCTTGCCACCCCCAGGAGGCCCACAGAGGACAGGCCGCGCCCTCAAAACCTTTCCAACAAGCAACTCACGCCGCTTCTCGTTATTACGGGGATAGTTCATTTAAAACATAATGATACAGAAGTCAACAAAGGTAATACAATGCGTTCTTGGACTGACTGGACCGTCAAGCGGCGGCACCCGACCGGGCGAGGAGCGGCGCGCCCTCCGCCAGAGTTACACGTAAACCACCGGCAAGTTATCTACCGAACACTATGTACTAACTTACATTAGGCTTACCTGCATCACAACAGACGTTGAAATTGAGGACCTTCAACGCGAACACATTCCTTATATGTTTGAAAACAATTCTGGTATACTGAAGTTCCTCACCACTGAGCTATAGCACACACTGCTGCGAATTCTATGCATCAATTGGTGACAGAATAGTTAGTCGAGTATTGTGGCCTCCTCGTTCCCCTGAACTATCTCTATGCGATTTTTATTTATGGGAAACGTTGAAGAATAAATTGTGCACATCAAACCGCATACGTTGCAAGAACTGAAGAACATTACGAGATAAATACGGGCACTCAACCAAGAACTTTTGCGAGTGGGTACGGAACTTCCCGAATGCAGGCCTAGCGCGTTACCACGGAATTATCTTGCTCGGTATTAGCATGACCAGACAGATAAACAAAGGATCACCAAACACTGTGTCGGATAGCAGTCACATTTTTCAGTTTGTGGCTGTGCTGTTAATAGAGGAGAGATGCCAAAAATACAGCGAGAGCGTGAACAAGAACGCCCAATCAACCTATGTACAACATAGCCGAAGGATTAAGCGCCTAAGCCACAAAGCATACCCGAGGGATGTTGTTTACAAGAAGAGTCAGGCAGTTGCGAGGGATTTGTGAAGCTAAACCCTCAATGATCAACGATCACCGGGAAAAAGCTTGAGTAATATAAAAATGTTAAACGAATTGAGAAGAAAACTTTCCGCCAAACATACTCGTAACAAAATAGAGCACTTTGTTGACATTTAGCGATTTATTTCTTATACAAGACACAGTCTTATGAGACAGTCTCAAGTCTCAAAGTTTTACGAAAGCAATTGTCTCTCGTAAAAAGGGAAGGTGGGTGGATTACAACTTTACTAATTGATCACATCTGCATTTAAACTGTGTACCCCTTCTTTAAAGCATTTTTCTTCCTCATTTACATGTTATGAAACCTTTACCAAATAAACTTTCGTATGCAGAGTTTCTAGTAGCTATACAAAAATAAACCATAGTGGGTAAATAAAATAATGTGAATATAACATATCAGATTTTTTTAAATGAATTTTTTCATCACAACGTACTGAATTATGCAAGTCTCTAACTGCCCCTGGCAGATAGCTAATTTCAACATGCTTGGCTTTGAACTGAACTTAAATACTTTTAGATAAGATTCAAGGCAGCCAATGCATTTCGTTCGAAGTTACCATTCCAGAAATATTTGTTAAGGCATCCCATGAGTGAAAAGTTTAAATTATTCAATACTACACTCACCTTCAGATTATTAACAAAGCGTAAAACTTTTATATTATACGTCAAAAGTAGGCATATAAAGTTGTTACTGCCCAGCATTAAATAGTTGTGCTTATGTTGTACAAGCTTACATTAAGTTTAGGTTATTTTAACCTAACTCTTCTAGTGTTATACTCGTAATTGAAATACCATGTAGATACGAACGTTAACGTTTATAAACGTAACTCTCCAACAGTAAACTACGATACAAAAGGTAGTAAAAGACCTTCTATTTATATTAAATATAAATTATTTACACTATACTTTCATATCTGTATGTTCACATATGAAAGTAGTGCTGGAGAGAGGGAATACCGGTAAGAGCGCGGAGTAATACTTTATTTTATTCTTAACCTGAAGAGCATAGCTGGCTAATCCAGTTGCAGGGTTTCCTTTTTACACTCCAGCAACGAATTAATTCACTTCATTTACCTCCCACGTCCTTTATGAAAATAATGTTTAATGATCTAGAGGATTTTTGCAGGCGGCGCCGTGGCCGAGTGGTTAGACCATTCGCCTACCACCTAGGCGGTCTGGGTTCGATCCCAGGTACCCGCATGTGATATGCGTGGTGGACGAAGCGGCGTCTGGGCGGGTTTTATTCGGATTCTCCGGTTTCCCCTGGCACTCGTTCCACCAACTGCTGCAACATCACCTTTTCATTCATCCATTTCACATGCATTTCGTACCATCCTCTTCCTCACTCTCATACCAGGTGCTTGGCTGACCACCTGCTTCCAGGTCCATAAGTTCCTGTACTCCCCGACAGGCGTCTGACCCTAGGCATAGGTTTGTAAGCCCTAAAGAGTGTAAGTGCTACATAAGGGGAGGGTAATCAGGTAAAGAAGAAGGATTTTTATAGTGAAACCTCTCCTTTGCCACTTATAATTGTAATTTCGTAAAATCTCGACTATTCCAAGTAAACCATATTGTGTGAAACAACGGCGAAACGTGTGACTTCCTTAACTTACCCCCGATAGTCTTCCAAGTTCTGACTGTGCTGCATAGCGTATAACTACCCTTTGGTGGTGGAACAATCCTCGGCTGGAATGGTCGAATCATTTTTAGATAATTATAATTACAGTCGCGAATGCCATGCAAATGCATGGTTTATAGCAGTTGCGTCCAACCTTGTCTCTTTGGACAATCTTACGTAATTAGCTGTTATTCCCCACCTCCTCTTTCAGTCAGAAGGTGAATAATGCCTGTGGCGTTTAAACTCACAAGCAATCAGTATCCAGTGACGGACACAAACAGGCGATCCCATGACAGTTTTTAAATCAGCCTTCAATTTTCTGGGAATGTCGTCAGAAGACCTCTTCATTCTTGATGGTTTTTGCATAAATGGTAAACAGTAAGAGACAGACAAAACATTACTAAATAAAAAACTGTGTGTATCTCCTTAAAACACACAATTTATGTCAAATACTTCTTTTTTCTTTTGAGTTAACCATTTCTGAGATAATCTTTATTATTTGCTTGAATTTGCCAATATTTTGCTTTTCGCAAATAGGAATATGTATTGTTTCTTTTGTCTCTTAGCCTTGCAAAAAGAACGGAATTTCAAACACATCGCACAGCAAGAAGCTCTTAAAATGTTTGACTATCACTTAAAGTCTACTGTATTCCTCTTGCACCTACAATAAAATTAGGAATAAGGTAACTTCTCAAATGTTTATGTCGATTAAAATGTAGTGTATAGAGAAATAAGTATTTACAAGTATAACAGTGTGTATAAGAGTGAATATAGCTCTACATATATTTGTGAACAGAGTTTCTACAAATTGAACTATATTAAAAGACTGTATATATCACAATATGTTACGCCACGATCACTTGGTGTATCTTCTAGGGCTATGCACTTCGACTTTGTCGCCAAATATTGATATTGCAACACAATGCAGTGGCAAAGGCCGCCTATAGTAGTAGAAGCTAAATCCAACCTTCGCTCTTTCGCAAAGGTTGGACATTGCTGTTCTAAAGCTTTGCATAATATTTTAAGAGGTGTAACGTAAATTTACAGTACAGCCTTGTGTTTTGTAGCACAAGTTATTGTGTTTTATTTTTCCCCCAGCCTTCCAAAACACTATCTCAATTTTTTCGCCCTTTAATGTTCGGTAATTCAAAAAATCAGTTATTACAACACCCACAATTGTTTAGGATAATCAACACTCTACTGTACTGTATTGTATGAGATTCCGCACTCCCAAGTTAATCTCTTGGGGAAAGAGACATAGTCTGTGACCATCGAAAAAATTATAGTGATTTAGTATAAAATATCAATTTTGTCATGTCTAATGTTAGCAGTTTTCTCTCTTTGTACAAATTTAGCATGTCGCACTAACATACTTGATTACAATATAAACACAAAGGAAATAAAGCAAAACATTCTTGCATGAGGTTCATTAAAAGATTTTGCCATAAAATTTAGTGCATTCATTTATAAAATTAAAACAAAGGTTATTCAGAAGTTCTGACACTTTTTATTACCAAGTCCCGATTTTTAGGTTCTAAAAGGTTAAAATTAGGATTATCTATTAGAATATTGCGGTTTTATAGGAGTTTATATGTTCAATTAAGGAATTTATAGGATTTTTGGAATAGGTATATGTTTGTACAAATTACTGGGCATACCATTTTGTTTAACACACTGTAACTTTAAATTGTAAAAAATTACATTAGCTATAGCTTTAGTATATATTTGAAAGTATTAACTTTAACATTAGTATGGCAATTAACCTGAAAACCTATTCATTTTGTATTAGTATGCACTGATAAAGAGGTAATTTAATTTCGAACACTGCGTGCGCAAAAGTTCTCAGTGTACTCATTTTGTTTTAGTATACCACTGAAAAACACAATTCAATTTAAACACTACATGCACAAAAGCTTTCAATATCCATTTTACACTGCTAATGTGACATTGAACAAAGAATTACTTTGAAAGGATCTGTGTAAACCTTCTTCTGTCTTCCGTTAAAACGCGCTGAAAGCGGGGAAATTGCTCCACTTCACATGAGGTAAGAGATGGGAATTTCATTTCGGTTATTTCTTTAGGGTCCCAAATCAATAATTTTTGTATTTTTTCTCCACGGAGAATGCGAACGATTGTTGCTTTGACCTTCAAATCTGACTGCGCACTATAACTGAATCTTATAACATGCTCATTGTTGGAACTCACTGTAATTAAAGATAAATGATACATATCCAATAATGCTATTAAATGTTTTCCTCAAGTGTTAACCTATTGTTGCGGTATGTAAATGTCACACGTTTCAGATATTTCGTGTGCCTCTGACAACCACATTCAACAATAGTGAAAGTTAGTAAAATTATATAAATAGATGTGGACCATTTAATTACAGATTGCAGGATTTCATTAGACTATAGTATATTTAAAATCATAATTATTTAAGATTATCCTTATTTGAACGGTCTCCTTTCGCTTTGAAATTTTTTAAATAAATATACTCTTTTTGGTTAAATAACCGAATTAGGCATTTTTAAGATCTATCACAGAAAATAGATCTTATTAGGTCCTAACTTAAAATTAGATCAGTTTAGGCTCCATAAAATTGAAGTATACTACTCGTTTGTATCTAAATAAACTGAAATTTAGAGAGTAAGGGGTCAGGAATAAAATAGAAGAACCTAAGAAACCGGGACTTGATCATTAATTACTTCTGCAGTACTTGATTAATGGAAATTAAAGAAACAAATATAATATAGAATCAATTGTCGCTTTTTAAACTGTCTTTTGTTTGTTTAAGTGTTAACATAAAAAATGGATGAGAACCTCGTAAGTAGGAAGATCAGATGGAGATGTATTCTGTTATTGTTGTAGTAAAGAGGTTAGTTATTCTTTTTCCGAAAATTCTCATGGCACATTACAAAATTTATATTAAATAATTAATTAAAAAGAATGTCAGTTAAAAAAAAATCATATCCATATACCCTAAAGATATTTCATAATTTACAGAAAATGTAGTGAAAAATTTCAAGCCGAACAGCATGTCGCATCTGCGTCACATATTGCAAGAATCCGAAAAACAAAAGAATCTGCAACGCACCTTTTGTATGAAATTCATGCAACTAAACACGATAACTACCTTTCAGAAAAAAATAAATAAAGAAAAAAAATGAACAAAATAGTATAGTGCCATTTAAAATTTCTTTCAATGACGTCACACCTGTACAATGATTGAAAATGTTTCTTCTTTTGAAAAACGTTCCTCTCAAAATATTAACTTTAATGTGTTACGGTATTTTAAAATCTAGTTAATATTAGTTTTATTTCCATTATTTCTTACTTAAAAATACCTTGTACAATATTTTACTTGAGCTTCTAAATTTTTTACATAAATTCTCAATAAATTTACTGGTCCAAACTCAAAATAGGTTGGTCACCGCTGTCCTATAGGCTATTTTATTAAGTGGGACCTAAAGTATGTTCAGTACCAAATTTCATTACAATTAGTTTATCCAGTCCTGTAAGAAAAGGGCAGAAAGTCTGATTTAGTATAGCTCTTGAAATGGAAGGCACAAAGTTCAGTGCCCAACCTTACGCGAAAAAGAGGGGCGAGTGGATTTGCCTCCACCTACTTCTCGCCGCGCTATGATGCATAGAACTAAAAAAAGCTCTCTAATGTTTGGTTGCCTAACTGAAGGAAAAATCTGATGTGTTGCACTCACATGACTTTCTCTACTCTTGTACTGACCATTCTAACAAACTCTTATTCCTATATCTTCTTCGTGTTAGTTAAGATAAAGATTCCTACAAATTATCTTATTGCTTATGTCCTTGTAGGTACAAGGGGAATGTTAGAATACAGAAGGCTTTGTGCGACAGTCAAATCTTTTTGACCTTTGAGATTCCGTTCTCTTTGCACGATTAACATATAAAAAATGAACAACGTTGTTGCATTTCGCTAAAGTTCTAAGTTTTCCGAAACTCACACACATAACAAGGAATATCTCCGAAATGGTTCACCCTACAAGAAAATTTATTGAGACATAAATTGTGTATTTTAGCAAGGTCTACATTTTTTGTATCGTATGATTTGGTCTATCTCTAACGGTTTACCAGTTATGCAAAAGTCGTCCAGAGTAAATACGACTACAGGGGCTATAGCCAGAAAATTCAAGATATACATTTCATTTGTCATAAAAATATCTCAAACATATGACATTTTAATCAAAATCGTTAGAGCCATTTTCAAGAAAATCAAAATTTTCGAAAAATGTTGCCTGTAAAGGGTAGTTTAGGGTGGGGCTATTTTCTTCAAAATCTTCGTGTCGCATCCTTGAATGACAATAAACTTAAATACCAACTTTGGTTTTTAACCGACTTTTCGTTTTTGAGCTATGCTGTCCACAGACTGACAGACTGACACACACACACACACACACACACACACACACACACACACACACACACACACACACACACACACACACACACACACACGGACCTTTTTCTAAAAATGCTTTTTTTGGATTCAAGGGGGTCTCAAAACATATATTTCCGGTGAAATCTCGACATCGAATTTTTGGGTGGAATACAATACTTCCCCTACTTACCAGTAGAGAAAGTAAAAATGCTTCATGCACAAAACGAAGGAGATGGGTTGAAGTGACGTGACGTCATTAGCTCATAAGAGAAAAGATTGGGCACCCCTGAGAAAAAAGAATCGCCAGGCATGTGCGTCAGATATAGTACTTATGAAAAATAAACATGCAACATAAAATATTTCGGAAATAGCTAAAGCGACAAAATAATTTATCTGACGCAAAGAGTTTATGCATATTAATAAGTTCTGAATTTCTCCTGTAAATAATCTTTCTGAACTTTCAGTCATTTTCCACCTAATCAGAATGAGAACTTCACAGACTACTCACAGAAAATTTAATATACATTTCTTTTGCAACTATAATGGCATATGTGAGCTATTTGTTTTTGTTGAGACAATTGACATTTTTACATGGGTAGTTTAGAGTGAATTAAATTTTTTGAGAAGTCCTCATCTTGCATTCTTAAACAGTATCTGATTCAAATATGAAATTTCGTTTAACGGATTTTAAGGTTGGACATCGCTGTCGTAGAGTGTCCATAGCGCTGTTGCGCCGCATGCGATTTTTCATGCTAAGGGGGCTGGTACGGGGTGCACTCAGTCTGATAACTAAGGTCTGAAGGTGCGCCTGACATGCTGTTGCGTAAACCTAACATCTAATTAAATGTTTGCTACTCTTGTTCCATAGGCGGTGCTGCTGTATCTGTCACGGGGATGAATGTCTTGTCAGCCTCATGACTCTACCCCTGTAATAATTAATCACCCCTGGATGATGGACTCCCCACTTATCTATTCACATTTTCATCACTTAACACAGACTTGGTTATTACACTGTGATTGGTGGGGGATTTCAACTGACGTCATGCCAACCCTTCCACTGGGTCCATGCATTATAAATACTTTCCTCCGTATCTCAATAAAATTCAGTTACACTGATGTGGAATATTCTTTAAAAAGATTGTGTTACATTCACTTCCTCTACACTTTCTTCCAGAAACTGTTCTTAGCAAAGTTTGTTCTTCTGACTACTCCTCGAGTTTAAAGAATAGCTTCATTACGCATTTCCTTGTATGTAGAAGAAACAGAATCAATGATAATGACCTAGCTGTCGACGGGCCCTTAAACCCTAATCACTCACTCACTCACTCACTCAGAATCAATGGTTAGATGTTTATATTCGAGTCGCTATATACATCCATGACTCACGAAAAACAACTGAATAGTGACAGTGCTTAAATAACTGACAAAAGGTGTATTGAAACATTCAAACCAATAATAACGCACATCTCGGAAATGGCTACTGCCAATGAATAGTTCTTTGAAATAAATTGCGTGTTTTAGAGAGACCTACGTTTTCGTGTAGTAAGATTTTCTCTATCTCCCATGCTTTACCCTTCACACTAGTATTAATCTGCACAGCAAAATTTTTCCTAAAAGATACACATAAGTTTACCTCTGTATTCCTAAATGTGTATCAGTTAATATTTTCTTCTTCAGTGAAAAGATGCAGAATCCATGACAGATGCAGTAAGATTTTTAATTTCTCTACCACGTATAGTAAGTAGGGGAAGTATTGTATTCCACCAAAAAATTCGATGTCGGAATTTCACCGGAAATATGTTCTGAGGCCCCCTGAATAAAGAAAAAAGCATTTTCAGAAAAATGTCCGTGTTTGTGTGTGTGTGTGTGTGTGTGTGTGTGTGTGTGTGTGTGTGTGTGTGTGTGTGTCGATTAATAACCAAAGTTGGTATTTAAGTTTAATATCCTTCAAGGACGCGACACGAAGATTTTGAAGAAAATTCCTCCACGCTTAACCACCCTTTACACAACAATTTTCATTTTCTCAAAAATCACCAACGATTTTGACTAAAATGTCATATGTTTGAGATATATTTGTAGCAAATGAAATGTATATTTTAAATTTTCTCGCTATAGCCCATCTAGTCTTGTTTACTCTTGACTACTTTAGCATAACTGGTAAACCGTAAGAGAGAGGCAAAATCTTACTATACAAAAATTTATGTTGAAATGTACTTTTTGTGCAGTGAACATTTCGGAGATATTCCTTGTTACTTGTGTGAGTTCTGCAACACATACTTTTCTCAAATAGAAGATCGCTATTCACTTTTTTATTTCTTGGCCGTGCAAAGACAACAGAACTCAAAGCCTTCATTTAGCGAGCACCTACAAGAAAATTACCAATAGGATAATTTCTACAAATGTTTATCTCGAGTAACATGAAGAAGAGAAACAAGAGTTTATAGGAACAGTTAATACAAGAGCAGAGAAAGTTATGAGAGTGCAACACATGAGATTTTTAAAAGTAAAAGTATACTTAAAATACAAGTATTATGGCTCCAACAAGCACGCGCACACACACACTCTCTCTCCCTCCCTCTCCCTCTCTCTCTCTCTCTCTCTCTCTCTCTCTCTCTCTCTCTCTCTCTCTCTCTCTCTCACACACACACATAAAATCACAGCGGAAATTCCAACTTATAAAACTGTAGAAGAAACTAAAACCGAGCGAATGGCTAAGACGATAAATCTGTGGCCCGCATTTGCGAGTTCCAGGTTCAAAACCCGTACCAATTAGGTATGTGTAATGCAACGACCCAAACCCAAGTTTCACCGTAGGTCCAGAACAGTGGCAAAAATGAAAATAGCGAATGCTCCGCCATCTATCCAGAGATAATGAAAACAGGTAGACTGGACGGCACCTTAATGGCATCTGCCCGGCAAGTACAGAAACAGAGGTACAGTTGCATAGCACAAATGCCTCTGTGGACACATGTCGAAGCTGTCTTCTGCTCGTCACGTAAAGAAGCAGAGGTACAGTTGCCTAGCACTGTCTCCGTGGACACTTGTCGAAGCTTCCGTCTGCCTGTCGCGTATAGAAGCAGAGTTACAGTTGCCTAACGCTAAGGTCTCTGTGGACCAGTGGTACTCAACAAGGGAGCACACGCTCGCTTCCGCTACACATCTTATTTGTCCCCCCTTCACTGACCAAGGTAACCAGAACGAGAGCTACTAGTCAGAGGCGGATGGCGCGGAGTATATATAGTACGTAGAATTCAATGGGAGGACGAATATTTTTGTTTTCGAGATGAAGACGAATCTTCCATCTGCCTGTCACATAGAAACAAAGGTACAGTTGCCGAACACTAAGGGCTCTGTGGATACAGTCCAAGCAAGACGGTATGGTACACAGAGCACAAATAGTAACAGATATCTAGTTTCTGATGGTGTGTAGGGGCATTTATGGGATGTGTCTTCTGATATCAGTATCCACCAGTTTAAAACGGGACACGTTACCTTCCCTCCCTTCCAGTTGAGGGAGGTAGCTATACCTATTCATTTAGCTAAGAGTTGACAACACATCATAGATATGCCCTATTAGTTCGATACAGAATACAGAACACTGCAAGGTAACAGTCAAGACAATGAAAGCATGACGTGATAACGTACCCTACAAACGGTAAGGAATGAGGCGTCCGCAAGAAGGCAGTGCTCATTCCTTTCCGTGCTGTCTGTACAGGGATGAGACTTAGAAGTTTAACTGTCCGACACACGCCGAGCCACAAGGTGTCTTTTAACGGATCCATCGTGCTATTGTCACGTATTTATCGCGATGTAAAATAAATGCAGAAAACACAGTCATTTTTTTGGGCAAAGTTTGCTCTTTAGTCTCCTTAAGCAACAGCAGACATAATAGGGATAGCAGAGATGCCTATAAACTCCCACATAAAATTAAAGTGAGGTTTGTCTCCTTTTCTATTCATTCACCGGAGATCTTATAGTGGTGAACGGAAAGTGTATCTATCTATATTCTAAACTGTCTTAGGCGTGTAGTAATCACCAATCTGAGTTTGCCAATAAAGAAACAACTAATACACGAGGGCGAATCAAAAATTAAGTTACACTCGCTCGCCACGAGAGTACGCTGTGTGTTGAGACCGTGGGCAATATGTAGCAAGCTACAGTAACTGCTGACACGTCTGATAGGTAGGGTGGTGTGGTATCCCGTCGTGTTGTGTGAGCAGAGCAGGCCTGGCTCAATGGCGGGTCAACTGGATGTTCACTCCAAATTGGAGGTGTGTGCAACATTAGAGTTCTACGGGCTAAACAGCTCAATTGCATGAACATTCAACGTGAAATCACTGATGTATATTGTGAGCGCCCGATTTCTCGCCGCATCACTTCACACAGCGCGCCAAACGTCAGAACTGCTACAACGATTCAAGTGGGAGCTAAGACATCCTCCATACAGTTCAGACTTAGCGCCATGTGATTACGATGTGCTCGATAGGGTGAAACAGCATCTTGGTGGACGACGATTCCGAAACGACGAGGAGATGAAAGCAGCAGGTGGTTACATAGCACTGGAGGTGATCTCTACGTATCCGGAATCGAAAAGTTGATTATCCGATCCCAAAAATTAGTCTCTTGGTGACTGTGGAAAAGTGAACTTACATTGTATGTTGCCTACGTGTATGTGGTTTAGTAAATGGTCATAACTTGAAAGTGTAAGTTACTTTTAATTCGCCCTCGTAGCTATGTACTCTGTTTGTACTAATAGCACGAGAGGCTTTCATATGACGATAATTTTGCGAGAGCAAAACGAATAGTGTTGCTTAGAATTAGAGGATATAGAAACCCAAGACGTCCGAAGAAAAGATGGACACAACAAGATTTTGGAGCCGGAACAGGCTAAAGCGGTCTAAACCGTGAAGCAGAAGAAGAAGAAGAAGAAGAAGAAGAAGAAGAAGAAGAAGGAGAAGGAGGAGGAGAAGAAGAAGAAGGAGAAGGAGAAGGAGGAGGAGAAGGAGAAGGAGGAGAAGGAGAAGAAGAAGAAGAAGAAGAAGAAGAAGAAGAAGAAGAAGAAGAAGGAGCAGAAGAAGGAGCAGAAGAAGAAGAAGGAGAAGGAGAAGATGAAGACGAAGAAGAAGAAGAAGGAGGAGGAGGAGGACGAGGAGGAGGAGAAGAAGAAAAAGAAGAAGAAGAAGAAGAAGAAGAAGCCTACCACCCCGAGGAGGAAGTGATGAAGTGAAGTAACTACAAGAGGCTGCAGGTCACAGAAACGCGCGGAAGTCACTAAGAGTCCCAGCCTTGGAGACCCACCCTACTGCTAGAGCCGCCTAGAGAACCACAAACGACCCGTCGGCCAAGCAGCCCTCTTGTGTCCACGGGGAGTAACCGCGGCACCACCATACGCCACGAAATCTAGTAGCACAACTGATAGATGAAAAGGAAATGGAAGGAAACCGAAATGATGGAAAGGAAATCGTGGTAGATGATAAAACGGCCCAGCAGGGACAACCACGATAAACCCAAGACGAGAGTGGGCGGAATCGAACTCAGGACCTGTTATTGTTGTATGTGCGAGCCACTGCTTGCTGAATGTTGTAATCCCTGCTACTTCAGCTGTGAACCATTTGGAGTGTGAGTCAAGATTTACTGCTCCGTGTTTCCGATCCATATTTCACCTGTGTGTGAATTGTGCGGTTTTTTAAATAATTTACGTCCGGATTTCAAAGAGCGAGAGGTTAGCCACTTCTGACCCCTGGGATGACCTGTATAGCGAACACGGGGTAAAGCACATGCCGCTTTTCTACTGCGACTCATTATCTTATCTGAAGAAGTGGCGTCGTCTTCTGCGTTGCCATAGATACAGGGCTTTACACGAGAATTATGTACAGTAAGCACCAAAACTTGTGCCCCAACAACGGATCCAGACGGCAAACATTTAACTCTCCGTTAGTCACTTGTCCTGCTAGAACACCGGGCCAAGTAGGCCCAAGCTATGTTTCTCGGCTTATATGCTTGCATTTATTTTTCCTTTCTCTACTACGTATAGTAAAGTAGAGGAAGTAGTGTATACCACCCAAAAATTCTATGTCGAGATTTCACTGGAAATATAGGTTTTGAGGCCCCCTGAATAAAAAAAAAAAAAAATCTGATGTGTTGCACTCACATGACTTTCTCTACTTTTGTACTAACCATTCTAACAAACTCTTATTCCTATATATTTTTTGTGTTAGTTAAAATAAACATTCGTACAAATTATCTTATTGCTTATGTCCTTGTAGGTGCAAGGGGAATATTAGAATACAGCAGGCTTTGTGCGATAGTCAAATCTTTTTGACCTTTGAGATTCCGTTCTCTTTGCACGATTAACATATAAAAAAATGAACAACGTTGTTGCATTTCGCTAAAGTTCGAAGTTTTCCGAAACTCACACACATAACAAGGAATATCTCCGAAATGGTTCACCCTACAAGAAAATTTATTGAGACATAAATTGTGTATTTTAGCAAGATCTATATTTTTTGTATAGTATAATTTGGTCTATCTCTAACGGTTTACAAGTTATGCAAAATTCGTCCAGAGTAAACACGACTACATGGGCTATAGCCAGAAAATTCAAGATATACATTTCATTTGTCATAAAAATGTCTCAAACATATGACACTTTAATCAAAATCGTTAGAGCCATTTTCAAGAAAATCACAATTTTCGAAAAATGTTCCATTTAAAGGGTAGTTTAGGGTGGGGCTATTTTCTTCAAAATCTTCGTGTCGCAACCTTGAATGACAATAAACTTAAATACCAACTTTGGTTTTTAACCGACTTTTCGTTTTTGAGCTATGCTGTCCACAGACTGACAGACTGACACACAGACACAGACTGACACACAGACACACACACGAACCTTTTTCTAAAAATGCTCTTTTTGGATTCAGGGAGCCTCAAAACATATATTTCAGGTGAAATCCCGTGAAATCCCGACATCGAATTTTTGTGTGGAATACAATACTTCCCCTACTTACCAGTAGAGAAAGTAAAAATCAAAATTTCCAACAAAAAAAATGTTCCATGTACGTAAAGAGTACTTGGATGAAGGAATTTTGTTCAAAGTCTTCATGTTTTCTCCCTGAGAGATATTAAACTTAAATACCAACTTTGGTTTTTAACCGACTTTTCGCTTTTTATTTATGCTGTTCACAGACAGGCAGACACACGTACGGACTTTTTTCTAAAAATACTTTTTTTTCTTTTTCTTTTTTTTTTTTTTTTTTTTTTTTTTTTGATTCAAGTGTCCTCAAAACATATTTCCCCTGAAATCTGGACATGGAATTTTTGGGTTGAATACAATACTTCCCCTACTTACTATACGTAGTAGAGAAAGTAAAAGTACAAGGTATTTAATGAAGAAAGAAATTTAACTGAATTGTCTCTGAAGATGCAAACGACATACAAATAAGAACGGTTCTATGTACTTACCATATCCATTCGGTGTGTTATCTCTTATGCTGAGAGGACATTTACTGGCCACTTTCCTAAACACGGATGTTGGCACTTTGTACTTGATGTCTGATGTTCAGTAAACATTCAAGTCATCCTATACCATTGCCGACGTTGCCACATCGTTAATTAACTTCAGTTGGTGACCTCGCTTATAATTGCCAGCTGCATCAAATATGTATTGATTGACGTATGTCATTTTATTATTGGATCCGCTTCCCTGATAGATATAAATGCTGTTAACATTTTAACGAGTGTTGGCATAGTATTAATTTCAGGTGCGTTCGGTTTGTCTCGAAAATGCACGGTAGTATTTCATATTATGGGAACAATTTCTAGAACATTAGTACGCTCTGTACATAGATTACCCTTAATTTTCTACCGATTTTAACCAACCATGAGTGTGTCAAAACATTTTCCCAAAACCTTATATCTGATTAAAATATCCTAGAGTGAGTGAGTGAGTCAGTCGGTGAGTGAGTGACTGCGTGAGTGAGTGCGTGAGTGACTGAGTGAGTGACTGAGTGACTGACTGAGAGACTGAGTGAGTGCGTGAGTGACTGAGTGACTGAGTGAGTGACTGAGTGACTGAGTGACTGACTGAGAGACTGAGTGAGTGAGTGAGTGAGTGAGTGAGTGACTGAGTGAGTGAGTTAGTGAGTGAGTGAGAGTTTAAGGGCCAATTGATAGCTAGGTCATTTGGGCTAGAAGTCAAATGCTAAAGGCTAAAACACTCACAATCGTGTGGTTACAAGACCAAGCTAAAACACAAAATTAAAACGCCAAAACAGCTAAAACATCAAAAAGCTAATGTGAAGACAGTTAACACGTTAAAACAGGAAAAAACTAAAACGCTAAAAACTAACGGCAAAGCAATACAAATGAGAATTCATACTATAAAACCATTAAATTAAAAGTCCTAGAATAAAACACAAGTAACACCTATTTAGCGAACCCAATTTCGGCGGGGAACCGCAGCGTGTTATCTACGGGTACTCTGGGTCGTCGCCTAGAATGGACCGCAGAGTAAAACCCAGGCCAAGGGACTGGCGTTCCGCTGCATATCTCGGACAATCAAACAAAACGTGCGACACAGACAGTTGCACATCGCACGTGGGACACACAGGGGCCGGGTCGCCACGCAAAAGATACCTAACCATAGGCGGCTCGTGTGTGACCTATTTTTAATCGCGTTAGAATAACCTCTGACCGCCGAGAATCTCTGCATGAAGTCAGCCAGGGGTCAAATATTTTGAAGGTGCAGCCTAGTGTCTAGGATCTAGGTGGCATTGGTTTGGTACTGCTTGTTTACGTGACATGAACAGCGACTCCAAGGCTTTCATTCGACACGACTTTTCTAGCAAGCTGCAGACATCCATTTTAGCTGCGATCCGAGTGGTGTATGGGTTCCAGTAGTTTTAACTCCAACAAGATAGTGCCCCAACTCACTACCAACAAGACTTCAGAGAGTACCTTGATGAATTTCCCTGTACAATGGATGGGCCGAAGAGTGGTTGTGGAAGATTCAGCATGGACTCAAGACCTAACAAGCCTGGATGTTTCGTGGAGAACCCTGAAGAATGTTTTGTATCGGAAAAAGCCATCTACACTGGTTGCACTTCCTGAATGCATTCATAAAGCATTTATGTCTGTTTTGGATACGAGGGCATCAGGGCCATGTTGGAAATGAACGTGCGGACCGATTAGTTACATCAGCATCTTCTACTTTACATTATTAACATACAAAGTGTCCCACATCTTATATCAGTGGGCTCTAATGACCTAGCTGTCGACGGGCCCTTAAACCCTAATCAATCAATCAATCAATCAATCTTATATCAGAAATAAAACGTTGAATTCCATCTCTGGTTCTGGAATGGCCTTTGGACAGGAAGTGCCAGCGGTGTCTTCACTAAAGAATTGTACTTCCTTACAGTAAGACATTTCACTCCAAATTTCATTTTAACTCAATTTATGACGAGCCATAGAAAATTTAGAAATTACTTCATGAGATTTCTTATTAATTCAGACAGTGGCTATTGTTGTAAATGTCAAGAATCTATACAAACTGAACCATATTGTATTTGATGTCCGATATTTCAAAGAAAAGGACTTCACCTGAGATTCATTTTTGAAGAATGTGATAATACATCCATGTGTAAAATAATATTTAAGCACCAATATTATTACAAAAATCTGAAATGTTGCGCTCACATGACTTTCTCTACTCTTATACTAACAATTCTTACAAACTCTTATTCCTATATCTTCTTTCTTGTTAGTTGAGATAAACATTTCCAGAAACTATCTAATTGCTTATTTCCTTGTAGATACAAGGAGAATATACGAATACAGTAGACTTTGAGCGATAGTCAAATCTTTTAAAGCTTTCAAATTTCGTTCTCTTTGCCAGGTTAACATATAAAAAATTGAATAACAATGTTCCATTTGACAGAAGTATAAGTTCTCCAAAACTGACACAAATAACAAGGAATATCTCCAAAATTGTTCACTCACAAAAGAAAAGAAAAAAAAAAGGTTAGACATAAATTGTGTATTTTAGCGAGATCTACATTTATGTATAGTAAGATTTGGTCTACCTCTTACGGTTTACCAGTCATCCAGAGTAAATACGACTACAGGAGCAATAGCCAGAAAATTCAAGATATACATTTCATTTGTCATAAAAATATCTCAAACATACGGCACTTTAATCAACATTGTTAGAGCCATTTTCAAGAAAATTAAAATCGTCGAAAAATTTTCGATGTACAGGGTAATTTAGGGTAGAGGAATTTTCCTCAAAATATTCGTGTCGCACCCTTGAAAGACATTAAACTTGAATACCAACTTTGGTTTTTAACCGCCTTTTCGTTTTTCAGTTATGCTGTTATTAGACAGACACACATACGAATATTTTTCTAAATTTTTTTTTTAATTCAGGGGGCCTCAAAACATAAATTTCCGGTGAAATCTCGACATTGAAGTTTTGGATGGAATACAAAGTAATAATACCTACAGAGTGCAAAATGAATTGTGCCCTTAAATAGAAAACTATAACAGACTGAACAAATGAAGACAACTACGCAAATCAAATTATGCCACGTTACAAGCAAATTTGTTTAAGAACAAGTGAGTTTCAGAGTGAGCTTTAGAGGAACAACTTGGGGATTTTAAGAGAGTAAACTTTGTTTATCATTTGGGTTAACCTGTAGCCCTGGAGGACATATCTCCAACGTTGGCCTGAACCATATGTCTGGCAGAAGCTAAAGTTAAATTATTTGGATCTATCCGGTTCTTTCAAGTAGCAGTCGGTGAGATGAAAATTCCTCCTTGAAAAAACCGGGCTTCTAAATCTCATCCGAGAATAATAGTCTGGAAGCCACGTTTACCAAAATATGTATTTTGTAAATCTTAACGCACAGCTACAGACTTCCCGCAGTCAAATTAACGGAGGAAAAATTCTTGTTACTTTCTCCACTACGTATAGTAAGTAGAGGAAGTATTGTATTCCACCCAAAAATTCGATGTCGAGACTTCACCGGAAATATGAGTTTGAGTCCCTCTGAATGAAAAAATGCATGTTTAGAAAAATATTCCGTGTGTGCGAGTGTAAGTGTATGTGTGTGTGTTTTGTGTGTGTGTGTGTTTTGTGTGTGTGTGTGTTTTGTGTGTGTGTGTGTGTGTTTTGTGTGTGTGTGTTGTGTGTGTGTGTGTGTGTGTGTGTGTGTGTGTGTGTGTGTGTGTGTGTGTGTGTGTGTGTGTGTGTGTGTGTGTGTGTGTCAGTGTGTCTGTCAGTCGTTGGACAGCGTAACTTAAAAACGAAAAGTTTGTTAAAAACCAAAGTTGGTATTTAAGTTTAATGTCTTTCAGGATGCGACATGAAGATTCTAAAGAAAATTGCTCCACCTAAACTAACATTTACATGGAAATTTTTTAATGATTTCCTTGTTTTACTTCAGCGGATGTCAAAACACGTATTTGAGGAGAAACCTCAATTTTGAATTTTTGGGTGGAATGCAATTAATTCCTTTACCAATCAGATACGTGGTAAACAAATACATTTGTATAGACTTCTTCACTGTCTTTAAAACATATGATATGTTGCACTCACATGACTTTCTCTACTCTTGTACTAACCATTCTTACAAATTCTTATTCTTCTATCTTGTTCATCTTAGTTGATGTAAACTTTTGCAGAAATTGTCTTATTGCTTATGCCCTTGTCAGTGCAAGGGGAGTATGGGAATACAGTAGGGTTTGAACCATAGTCAAATCTTTTAAAGCTTTGGAATTCCATTCTCTTTGCACGGACGGGAGATAAAAAGTGAATAACGGCCTTCCATTCCAGAAAAGTGTATCGGAATACACACAAATAACAAGAAATATCTCCGAAATGGTTCACCCCACTATTAAATGCATTTAGGAATGCCTTTTCTAAAAATAGTCTTTTGGATTCAGGGGACTTCAAAAAATTTATTTCCGGTGAAATCTCAACATCGAATTTTTCAGATGGAATGCAATACTTCCATTTTCTACTTTACTATACGTAGTAGACAAAGTAAAAACGAAAGGTCGGTTAAAAACCAAAGTTCGTATTTAAGTTTAACATCTTTCAAGGATGGAACATGCAGATTTTGAAGAAAATTCCTCCACCCTAAACTACGCTTTACATGGAATCTTTTTCGAAAATATTGTTTCTCAAAAATGGCTCTAACGATTTTTTTATTAAAATGCCATACGTTTAGGATATTTTTATGACAAATGAAATGTTGATGTTTCAGGTTATAGCCCTATAGCTGTTTACTGTTGATTGTTTTTACATAACTGGTAAACCGTAAGATATAGACCAAATCTTACTGTGCAAAAAATGTAGATCTCATTAAAACACGCAAGTTATATTCAAATGCATTTCTTCTTAACCACTTCTGAGATATTCCCTGTTATTTGTGTGAGTTTTGCAATACTTCAACTTTTCTTAAATGGAAGGTCGTTATTCACATTTTTATCCCTTGTCTGTGCAAAGAGAAGGGAATCTCAAAGCTTTGAAAGATTTGACCGTCGCTCAAAGCCTACTGTATTCCCACATTCACCTTGCACCTGCAAAAAAGATTAGCAAATATTATGCAAAGGTTTATCTCGTCTAACATGTAAAAGATAAGAGAATATATTTTCGGTGAAATCTCGCCATCGTAATTTTGGGTGGAGTACAATAGTTACAATAGTAAAAATCTGATGTGTTGCACTCACATGACTTTCTCTACTTTTGTACTAACCATTCTTACAAACTCGTATTCCTATATCTTTTTCGTGTTAGTTAAAATAAACATTTGTACAAATTATCTTATTGCTTATTTCCTTGTAGGTGCAAGGGAATATTGGAATACAGTAGGCTTTGTGCGATAGTCAAATCTTCTAAAGCTTTGAGATTCCGTTCTCTTTGCACACGTAACTTATAAAAAAATGAACAACGATGACCCATTTCACGAAAGTTCTAAGTCTTCCGAAACTCACATGCATAGCAAGGAATATCTCCGAAATGGTTCACCCTACAAGAAAATGTATTGAGACATAAATTGTGTATTTTACCAAGATCTACATTTTTTGTATAGTATGATTTGGTCTATCTCTAACGGTTTACCAGTTGTGCAAAAGTCGTCCAGAGTAAATACGACTACAGGGGCTATAGCCAGAAAATTCAAGATATACATTTCATTTGTCATAAAAATATCTCAAACATATTACATTTTAATAAAAATCGTTAGAGCCATTTTCAAGAAAATCAAAATTTTCGAAAAATTTTCCATGTAAAAGGTAGTTTAGTGTGGGGCTATTTTCTTCAAAATCTTCGTGTCACATCCTTGAAAGACATTAAACTTAAATACCAACTTTGGTTTTTAACCGACTTTTCGTTTTTGAGTTATGCTGTCCACAGACTGACAGACTGACAGACACACAGACTGACACACACGGACCTTTTTCTAAAAATGCTTTTTTTTGGATTCAGGGGGCCTCAAAACATACATTTCCGGTGAAACCTCGACATCGAATTTTTGGGTGGAATACAATACTTCCCCTACTTACCAGTAGAGAAAGTAAAAATGAACAAGCTAACGTTTGGTATACTATTATAAAATTATTTTTTGGAGGCCAGAAGAACGAATTTGTTTTATATTCAGTGGAGAGTTTGCTATAAGAAGGAACAAATGAAGTAGAGACAAGTGGAATGTTTGCCGAGTCGAATTACCTACACATTATTCTATAAATTTGGTTAAAAGAAATTGTTTCTTGCTATGGCATCAAGAGGAGAAGCCTATTCACAAAAAAATGTCGCTACAAAATGATGTACAGGAAGTCTTCTAAAAAGTCTTGACTTATCTATTTGACCTTTGGCTTAGAGCCATTTTCGTGACCCCTCAACACATAAGGTTGGCAGACAGACAGAACTAAAGGAAAGAATGGCAGGTTGATGAACGCTCACCGATCCAAACAAAGGCCAAGTTCAGACACGATACATTTGGCAAATAGAGCTGCTGCTTATGCACTTGTTTACTGCATTTAAACATATTTGTATTTCATATTTTTTTCATGTATAACAGGTAAGGTACTATCGCGGGTTTGACTGAAACATTTGATGGTTAGTTTTACTCTTTGAACTTCTATGATAGATGCAAACATTTATTGACGGCTGATAGCTGACTATTATTATTTTCTTTACTGTTGTGCAATTGATTTTGTGGGTGTAAATGATATTTACCGATTAACAAAAGTAACAGATGAGAACCAACCACCGGAACAAGCAGGCTTCCATACAAACTATAGTACTATAGAACACAAATACACAATAAACCAAGTGATTAAAAAAAAAAAAAAACACGAGTTCAGTGAAAGAATATACATAGCATTTATGGGACACTGGGAGTGAAATTTTGGTCAAAATTGTCAAAAAGTCGAAAATTGTTTTTTACCTTGAAATGTTCCTGGAACTCCTGTGCATTTGGATCAGCTAACATTTTTCATATCTCCCACTCCATGTGGTCATTACGGCCCAGTGCTCTTCCCTTAACGTACACAGGATGCTACTATATAAAAGCCTGTTTTTCTCAAAACT